>OX401405.1:52506840-52729340 GCA_947846245.1 Cerastoderma edule
TTTAATTGTAATACGAACAGGAGTGTTTTCCATGCAGTATATATATCTAAACAAATAGTAATCTCATAAAGCTTGGGTGCAAAAATTAACCAATATATAGCTTTTTGTTTACACATATGAGGAAATTTCGAAGTAAGATGTTAATTTCTTAAAAATCATAAACTGTTGTATGCTTACTTCTGAAAGATAGGCATTTATTTATATCAAAAACCCTTGCAAGAGTTTTGAAATCTGTCGCTTATAAGATTGTACATACTTAGATATATTGACGTCTTCAAAATTAACTACACTTTCATAAACTGCAGTAAATTTTACATGGTACATCAAATACAAAAACTGTTTTGTTTTAAGATTTTATTTTGACATTTAAATGTTCCTTTATGGCTGTGACATAGCAAGTTTAATCGAACCAGTTACAAAGAACATTATTCTATAATCGTGAAATTTGTGAAATCTAAGTCATCCATATTTTGCTTCCGGGTCTATCACAGTGCACAGTCCACTCAATCAGGGATTCAATCAGCATCGCGTGCCATTGTCTTCTGGAATTAACGTGCTGACTGCTTTACTCACGAAAATAAATGTATGTTAACTAGTTTTTTGTATGTCTAGATGTAATCAGTTGACATTTAGTGGATACTAATGAAAAATTGAAAAGGATTATTTCCCTCCATGTCCAATCCTTTGAAGTTTAATCAAAATCAAATCAATGGTCTTCGATAGGCCCCTTAAAGTAATGGTAGGACGTGATAAAGATAGACATGAATAGCAAATTAACACATTAGTCTCTTAGTCTTAACAATACTACAGCGTTAAACTCATTTTTGTTGTGTGTTGGTTTTCTTCATTATATATCTTTTTTAAGTTTTTTGGATTATGCTATTCCATTGAATTTACGATTACAGGTCAGTTCGGTAAATGACTAGTTCGGTAAAAATGTAAACTATAGTAAAAGGTCTGGTTGGTTCGGTAAAAACCAATATTAAAGAGAACAACAGTTTAATTGACCTTACGACACAGAGCAGTTAACCACGCCCACCGTAAATAGGGGAGGTCAATCTAATTTTCTCCGACATCCAAGTGAATTAGCGTCAATGCACAAACTAGGATCCCTGTTTGACATTGCCGATGATTTCGGATATTCTTATTTGAAATCGGAAATATTCTTACAAAATAAGCACCTGCCTTTATTGCTGGATAATATGTACATAGCATGACAATTTGTAAAGAAGATGGTATATTTTGAGCGTTAGCAGAGACATTTATAACAGCTCTGTTATATATCTCTATGGCGTTGGGGGAGTGATTTACCCCAGCAGTGTGGGGTCCGATCGGCACCAAACACGATCCGTCCAAAGTCCGATCAGACTCGGATTCGAACGACATTGGTCCGTTCGGCACTGGTTCGACCGGACCTTCAAAATGACCGTATTTCATACTACTTCAAAACAGTTAATTTGCAGTATTTGCAGGTTACAAACAAAATTATCTCATTTTGATTCTTAAACGGTTTAAATTTCTATTTTACTAAATTGGCGTAAATCCTGAATGATTCAAAACGCAGACCTGCCAATTTTGTCATGTTGAAAATGGTATAATAGTGTTGGTCATGTTGAGATTATGGTGTTAAACAATTGCTGATAGGAACAATCACTATTTTGTGGTCAAATAAGTTAATAATGAAGACTTTCGAACATAATCTTTTGTATGCTACTTAATGGATGGTTGTCGGTTTTGCTACTTGATTACGAACTAAGGGTCATTTTACCAAACGAAATATTTTCAATTGTTCAAAATTTAAAGAGTTTGCAGACGTCATTTAAATGAATATGATGAATTAATACTTTTCTGATAGGGCAGACCATATTGTTGGAAAAGGATAACTTGCTCGTTAAGAGCAATTTCTCCTTTTCCCACAATATTTTCCCAGTTGTCTGTAACAAAGTAGTCAAATGTAGTTATTATTTGGTAAAGGGTTAACAAACCTCGATTGTTAAAAAGGATTAAGGGTTTCGACGCTAATTAACATCAATCTGACACAATTGCACTTTATGGTCAAGTCACAAACGCTTTATTGTTTAGCCGATCGGCGGTCTTTGCTATCAACCACTGTCTACCAAGAGTGTGTTTTACAACATTTTACAGCAACATTAGATTCTTTAAGGTATTCGGATAAAGTTGCAACAAGGAGCTATGGATTTGTCTTGTTTTTAATAGCTTTTGAATTTGGATACGATACATCGATCATTACAGGTAGGTGGATTGATGGGCTATAATAAGAAAGTTAATTAATTGTTTAAGGTGCTCTTAGGGTCGATTTAAAAACAAAATCAATTAATTAAAATCCAATTTGAAGAATTTGTATATATCCAACTGGAAACCATGTCCTCTCACAACATTATCGATCAATATTGTATTTCTAGTTAACATTTGATTCATTATCAAATGCAACTAATAACATTCGTCATTATGTGTCAATTCCGTTTTTTAAAAACAACAATTCTTCATTTTCAAACGAAGATAAAAGACAAACATAAAAATGTACTAACATGTGAAAGAAAAAAAGAAAGAAAATTATAGTTCATACTTCTATTCTTTACATCGTTTTATAAATTAACTGTTTGCATATATTTACTAATTGCGTGTAGATCTCAGTCATTTCACAATTTATGTGACAGATTTTGGAAACGGGATAAACTCCACTTCACCCACAAGTCTCTCCTTATAAATAATTTCTCTATAATAAGTACTTAAACAATATCTTAAGCAGTATTGACGAAGAAAAACGACAGCGCAATAGTGCTATGTGTTGATGGAGTCGCACAGCGTGTCGGAGAAAATGGCAGATAGCAACCGAAGTGTTCGCTGATTGGTCAGTTCCAGCTGTCAATCAAAGTCTGTCGTAAGGTCAATTGGGGTAAAAAAACAGTTGAATCCCATATTAATTAAGTGTTAATTTATTAACACTTACTATTATTTACATACATCAGAGACATAGATAACAGAGATTGGCAACTCCTTCTTTACCTAAAGCCGGTTTCTGCGGTATCTCGCATGACGCGTTATTTAGCGAGACCTTTCGAGATCTGTCTATCGACGCTATTTTCAACTAAACGCGAAATAGGCAATACACATTTAAGCGTGTTTTAAGTCATAATTAAATTATTTTCTTACCGAATTTACTATTTTGTTATTGTTAGAAAGTTTCTCCATCCAACAAGACCGATCAGCAAGCGACTATCAAAGAAATTAACATGGCAAACTGCGACAAACTTGATTGAATTGTTCGCAATTTCGTGGTTTTGTGCGATAAACGTGATAATTGAGTAGTTTTAGATTCAAACTGTTCTAAAGGAGGGTTTTTCAAACATTTCCATTTAAAGTCCATTTTAAAGAAAGGGTTTATTTTTCTACATTTCCAAATTTTCAGTTTGATATTCCTTGTCATTTAGAAGTTATTCCGTACTGAATATGTCCCTTTTACGACCCTAATGAGTTTAACCATCTTGATTTAGAACCAAAAATTAACAAAGTTGTGCACAGTAAAACTAAAAATCAATGCACTGGATCATATCATACTTGACACTTTCCTGAAGTGTTATTTTTGTTTTATGGTTGCCCGCATTTTTAAAGTAATCTTCGCTTCCATAACGAAGTTATGCCAGGTTTACTTAACCACACAAGCATGATCATGATTTCGGCCATTTTATTTTCAACCAAAATATTTTATACTTGTACAAAGTAAAATGTTTTAATGGAGGTTTATTCAAACATTTCTAATTTATGTCCATTTTAATGGGTTAATATGATTTTGTGGATTTCCAAATTTTCAGTCTGATATTTTTTGTCATTTAGAAGTTATTGCGTACTAAATAAATCCCATTTATTACCTTAATGAGTTCAGCCATCTTGATTTCCAACCAAAAATTAACAAAGTTGTGTACAGTAAAACTAAAAAACTATGCACTGGATAATATCATACTTGACATTTTCCTGAAGTGTTATTTTTGTTTTATGGTTGCCCTCATTTTTAAAGTAATCTTCGCTTCCATAACGAAGTTATACCAGGTTTACTTAACCACACAAGCATGATCGTGATTTCGGCCATTTTATTTTCAACCAAAATATTTCATACTTGTACAAAGTAAAATGTTTTAATGGAGGTTTATTAAAACATTTCTGATTTATGTCCATTTTATTGGGATAATATGACTTTGTCGATTTCCAAATTTTCAGTTTGATATTCTTTGTCATTTAGAAGTTATTGCGTACTCAATATTCCCCATTTACCACCTTAATGAGTTAAGCCATCTCGATTTCCAACCAAAAATTTCAAAAGTTTTAGCAAGTAAAACTTAAAAACTATGCACTGGATCATATCATACTTGACATTTTCCTGAAGTGTTATTTTTGTTTTATGGTTGCCCGCATTTTTAAAGTAATCTTCGCTTCCATAACCAAGTTATACCAGGTTTAATGAACCACACACGCATGATCATGATTTTGGCCATTTTATTTTCAACCAAAATATTTCATACTTGTACAAAGTAAAATGTTTTAACAGAGGATTATTCAAACATTTCTGATTTATGTCCATTTTGTTGGGATAATATGATTTTGTGGATTTCCAAATTTTCAGTCTGATATTCTTTGTCATTTAGAAGTTATTGCGTACTCAATATTCCCCATTTACCACCTTAATGAGTTAAGCCATCTCGATTTCCAACCAAAAATGTCAAAAGTTTTAGCAAGTAAAACTAAAAAACTATGCACTGGATCATATCATACTTGACATTTTCCTGAAGTGTTATTTTTGTTTTATGGTTACCCGTTTTTTTATGGTGATTGTCGTGTTTATAACGAAGTTATACCAGGTTTACTTTACCACACAAGCATAATCATGATTTCAGCCATTTTATTTTCAATCAAAATCTTTCATTTTTGCATTTATTAAAACTTAAATTGTGTAACTTGAAACGTGTTATTACTGATAACGTCTGAATGAGTTTGAATTGATCCCGTATTAAATGCTGACTAAGTTCTATAGTTTCCCGTATTTTCAAAGTGATATTCCTATATAAGAAGAAGAAAATCCATTCAATTAATGGACAAAAGAATATGGATAGATCTTCTTAATCAGAAACACCACAATATTTCCTTTTTCGTCATACTTCTTCTTAATTCCGATCGCTTGCAAATATGTCAAGTGAAATGTGTCATTTGAAGAACGAAGGGTGATAGAGTCAATCACGGTAGTGGACAATACAGGCTATGATTGTAAATTGCCACCCCATAAAATATGTAGTTTAATGTCATAAAACCTTGTGATGCTAGGGCGATTACACAAGAAGTGTGTGGCGCTACCCCTGTGTCCACTCTCTGACACCTCATTCAAATTTAATGACCTAAAGATCCCGAAAACAAAATAGGGAGGATTTGTTCTGTTTAAAGCGTCTGTCTGGTTTTAAAAGTAGTGTGCTTTGACTTAATTTCTCGTTGAGAAATGATAATAAAAACGAAGGTGCAAGACACACTACTTGCTTTAGCTTAACATTCAAAAAGCTCACATTTCTTTTTTCTAAAATCATTTCGGTAAGCAGCATGATAAGACCAGACCCTTACGTGTTTAAGAATAATTATGTACTTATTGATTTGCAATCAATATTAGAGGAATCTGCGGTAAAAGGTGTATTGAAAAACTTTGCATGTCAGTTTTTTCTTACATGTCCTTTCGTTTACTAAAATCACTTTTACAAAAATTCTCATCACATGCATTTTAACATCATAAAATACTTTTAATTTTCTTAAATTGAAACATTTGGCTTGAAATAATGTCATGATGAAAAATGTGTTTTGTCTTGACAAAATGAGCACTGTAAACAGTTTTATGACACAGAATAAATGAAATGAAGTGAGAAAGCAATCTTTTAATATTGACGAAAACTATCATGTCTTAGTGGAAAGTTCATGCTTTGGTTATTAACTGCAACTAAATAGAGTCACTTGATTTTTTACAAAATATTATTCAAACCTTTGCTTGAAAGACATTGTTGTTATAAGTACAATTCTGAATTGCATGGTAATCAAGCCTGTCATTGAAAAAGAAGGCCTACTGGAACTTTTTGTTTTGTTTTTAACATAAAATCAATTTAATGAAATGAAAATAAAAGAAAATGTCCAGAAGTTGTTTCAGATAGCCAATCAGATAACCAAAACATGGCTATTTTACTGTAATAAAGAAGTATCAATTTCGCTTGACATCTTCCGTGGCAATCGATAAACAGATACGCACTTTCCTTATCTCGCAGAACCTCGCGGCACGCGAGAGTTTGGCGATAATTCCGGAGTTGCCAATCTCTGTTATCTATGTCTCTGCATACATGCACAATATTTTATTTCTATTTTGATACACACTGTAATTTTCATACTTACAACATTTTAATTCACACAAAATACAATCAATGATTTGACCAGAGACATGGATGTTATCTATGTCTCGGATTTGATTAAAGTAAAATCTGTGCAGTTTGTTTTATTAATGCAAACACTGAAATTAATCAATTATGGTAGGAATTTCTCACCCTAAGTATTAAAACAATCAAACTAGTTGTTTAAAGGAGGAATTTCATAATTTAAGTACTTAAACAAATACATTTCATATACTACGTACAATTACTTTTTCTCTAGATAGGTTTTTACCGAACCAGCCAGACCTTTTACTCTTGTTTACTTTTTTACTGAGCTAGTCATTTACCGAAACGACTGTCACCCGAATTCACATACCGCTTTTTGAGGGACGGTACTTTATCGATACACAAACAGCGGTCTGACCCCAATTACTCATTAAACATCCGCCTTCTATGTGCGGACTAATACCTTCTTGGAACTAGGAATGTAGTCCGGATTTACTCACTTTGTTTTGCTCTATATTATTATAACTGTTGCCTCATGGGAAATCATAAAATGTCGAGATGTTCGAAAATAGACTATCGTTCAGTCTCTGTTTGCAGAAATAATAATTATAGTAATGGTGGTAAGCGCCTAAGTTTTGTTTCTAAAAAGTTTTTTTTTATCCATTTTATATAAAGGCTTTTAAATGGTCCCATTGGACCTAATAGAAAGTCCCATCAAACCATAACATGCAGGTCCGAATGGTATAGTTTGATTGGACCAATGCCGAACTGAACCAAATCCGATGGGACCGGGGACCCTAGGGGTCACCAGTGAATGTTGATAGGAATTCACTCAGGTGAGCAATGTAGGGCCATCTTGTCCCTCTTGTGTAAACTAAGAACTACTCCACTGTCTCCACATTCAAATTTTAACAAGTTTTATTACATGCAGTGATCTTTTTTCCTTAGGCCTAAAGATAAAATTGTTTGTTAAAGGCATATAAAAGGAGATAAATGCTATATCAAACTATATTATTTGGTAAACATTTGGTCAGATTCAAATAGTTATCACCAAAAAAATCTATCAGCACAACTTAGACGTGACAGCCAATAAGAAATAGCCCAGATTAACCAGTTTAATAATTCGGATTGTCTGATTTTTTTTACCCCTGACCTTGACAGCTGATTCACAAATGTTTGAACCGACCAATCAGAATTCGTTATTTTGAGTATGTAAACAAAGAGGTTGTTGATAAACATGATTGAATTGGAGACAACTATATTTCAAGCACAAAATGTGAAAGGAGTCTATGTAATAGGGTCTCAATGCATTCGTAAATTAATTCTCATAAATTTTATGAACATGATAAAAGAACTCCATATATTTTTTCAGTAATTTTTTGTACTCCTCTTCTTTTATGTGCCTTTAAGGGTAACCCTACCCTACCTAGCTTAACCTGCCTTAGTAACCCTAAAGATTTGATTTGACTATTGGAAGAAAAAATCAATTGGCGCCATATTTTAAACTAAACAATCCATTTGAAACTATTCAGGCATTTCCGATAGGCCAGGGTACGAGTTGAATAGACTGAAAACATCCGACAAACTTATGTTTATTCGTGCTTAAATTCGACAACTTCTGAAAATGCATTTTGATGGATGCTGGACTGTGTCAGAAGACAGTTTTATACTATTTAACTATCTTCTTTATAAAAAAAATATGAACATTAAAGTGGAGCTCAAAATTAAAAAACAAAAGCAAAAAAAAATTATCACTACCTACTGATTTTGAAGATGTCACCCTAAATAAACAATTTAATTTCAAGGCCTTATACTTTTGGTACCGTAAAACGGACCCTTTCCCAATCAAATAACTGATAATTTTACCAAATTTCTCTATGACAGTTTGAATTAAGTTATCCATGAAAAATTTCCAATTTTCGTGGAAAGCGCAACATTATTTTTCCAACTTTGTCTGGTACCGGACATGTTCCCAACATTTAATAAAAAATCTCTGACATGTAATTATGAAAAAAATCCCTGTCTGAAGCACATAGGTCGATAGTTATCCTGGGGGCAATACTATACTATGCAGGTTCTTCCCCAGGATTTTCTTTAGGGGCTGGGTGCTTGATGTTGGTAAGAGTTGTTTGGCATAATAGCACGGATCTCCTTCCCCTGTCAATTTCTTATTTACTAACCAAGCAAATGAACCTCCCAAAGACACAAACACATCCGATCAGTGAAAAACACTGTTGTACACTGACCGGTCCTGTTGTCTATATATAAACCAGCATGATCATGTTCTTTACAACAATGCTTTAGGATCACATAGAATATATGAAACACTGTCAGAAGCAAGTAAACGGCCTACAGGGCAAATTTAAACCCGATGTGGACAAATTCTAAATGCATTGGAATCAATGAAAATGCTGAGTGATTGCTAATTTTGATATTCAGGAGCTTGGGGCCAACATCGCTTAACAAGTCTGGGAAAGATCCTGCTATGTAGTGTTATATTACATGATAGTATATACCCCAGATAACTGTAAACGCCTGTGTTCTGAAATACATTGCTTCAACAGGAGAAACGACTCTGGCTGGGTTTCAATATAGAAGTGAAGTTAAATGTGTAAGTGGGCGGTATAGCTCAGTCCGTGGAGCGTAAGCACGGTTTGCGGAGGTCTCGGATTTGAGTCCTGGTCTGGCTGCATGTTTTTGTCGCCTTGGTTACATTGTCACCCAACTCGAATGACAGCTACAGTGATTGATACTCCAGATTCATTCCACAAAGGAAGGCTGTTCTCAGGAAATGCGAGACGAATTTCATTTGTGTGGGGGAGTTATGTAGCAGGGATATCCATTGTTAGAGTTAAATGTGTAAGCCGGCCGGATAGCTCAGTCAGTAGAGCGTTTGCACGGTTTGCGGAGGTCCTGGGTTCAAGTCTCTGGCTGGCTGCATGTTTTTCTTTCCTTGGTTATAGAAAGTGAAAATGTTTGAAAAAAAAATGATTTGATGTTTTTTTTTCTTTTATTTAGACAGACTGATTGATGTACCACAATGGGGGAACATAGCTAGCTACCGCCTACAGTGGCAGAAAAATAAACAGCTGGAAAATGATTTCATGCTTATGCATAGTTTCCTTTTTGGTGATAGGATTAATGCCTGTTGAAGGAGAATTTGGTAAGAGTTTTATTGTTATCACATAATTCCACTGCTTTTCATTCTCAATACATCTGGTTTAGAAGACCTTAGATACTAACTGGACAAAATGATAAGTTATTCCTGATGTGTAATTCATCCTTTGTCAAAATGGCTTCTTTCAATTATTTTAAGAGAATGTGTTATAAACCCTCTGGTGTGTTGAATTTCAAGCATTCAAACTGATTAACCAACCGTTTATCCAAATTTTTCTATAAAAAAAATCCAAAAATGACTAAAATTATTCAATGAATAAAGAATATTATAGCCAGCTTTTCTGGAATAGGACCACTTCTCAAAATTTGAAACAATCAATGAAATCTTCATTTAAATAATTCAGGGGTCCGTTTCATCAAATGTCTTAAGTGCACTTAGCTAAGAGCAATTAAAATCACACTTGTGACGTTTCGTATGTGCGTTTCATCAAACAATCGCAACTGCTTATGTCGATCATAAGTTAGGAGCGAAATCAAAATGCTCGCAACTATCTCATATTTACAGAAATGGCCTGCATAACGTAAAATTTACCGCATCGTACCAGAATTTAGGCATATCCTAACCGTCCTTATAAATCGATTTAACCTTGGTTCAAAAATATTTGTCATTCAATGAATTAAATTCACAGGTTATCATAAAAATAAGGCATAAAAAGGAACAAAAGACATTGGAAAAGTTTGGTTGCATGATGATTTTCCAACACCAACCCGGCTGAACATAAAATGCGTGATACCGGTATACCGTGACTTGACACTTCTTTGGGCCCTCGCTTCGCATATTTACAACTTATTTAGAGGTGAACCAGTACATATTGTCGCGCGTATCACTGTTTAAAATCAATAATGTACATGTGCGAATGGAATAATCCATGTTGTTTAATAATTATTCTAGATCATTTATAAACAGTATATATATCTCGTTCTGAATGAAATGAAATCTTTTAAAAATCTTAGAAAAATGGCCGCCATTCTGTGACGTAATCGCACTTAAGACAGCCCAGGACCTCTCTTAGAGTTAAGACCGTTTTTCGCTCGTAACTTCTAAGAGCGAAATTTGATGAAACGCGCATGAGAGAGAAAATCTGACTTAAGAGCGAATTCGCACTTAAGATGGTTGATGAAACGGGCCCCAGATTGCCTGATTCTTCACCTATGACCTGGTCACGTAATACATAAATATTTTAATCAACCAATCAGAATCTGTTATTGGAAATATGTTAACAGATTGTTGATAAACATGATTGACTTGGAGACAACTGTATTTCAAGCACAAAATAACTTATGTCAGGGTTGTCATAAAGAGGCGGTTGCCGGCTAATTTGACCGCTTGAAATGATGTTTTGGTTGACTACACAAAGAATATCATAGGTGGTCACAAGTAACACCTAATTTTTGTTTGGTGTTTGCTTCATTGGCCTCCTCAAATTGAAAGATGGCCTCTTACTCTAAAAAATTAATGACAACCCTATCATGTTAAAGGAGTTTATTAAAAAGGGTCTCAGAGCATTCATGAATTATTTTTCTTGATTTTCAAACGTAACAAAAGAATTCCATATATTGTTCAGTTATTTATTTGCACTCATATCCTTTCATGTGCCTTTAACCTGTGATCTATGCATTCTGTCTTTATCTAATGGTAACCCCTTTTTTTCTCCAGTCTTCAAGATGACGCCTCCTCATGACATTTTCCGGCTCAGGGGTTCAAGTCTTGAGCTTAATTGTACAGTTGATAACTCAACATATGACGTTGATCAGATTGGTATTGGACGGCATTGTCAAACAGATGGTAGTGGGCAGGTGAACAATTGTACGCAATTTGACAGAAGTTTGTTTACGAGGTTTGGAAACGACACAGAGACACGAACTCTGTCATTAACGTTGTCAAATATCACCCTTGAGGCTGATGGAATGTACACATGCTTCTATGGTAACCCTCCGATGTATCAAACTGGAAAAATTGTACATGTAGGAGGTGAGAGAATCATTTTCTTTATTTATGATAATCTAACAACCACATCATCATCATGTCCGGTTTATTTGTTAATCAGGTCAACAAATAATCCTCTGCTGATGTAGGGACCTCTCTGTTTAGTCTAGATATTGATCAATCTTTTCTGTCCATTGTGACATTTCTGGCCTTTATTGCTGTTTGTCTGTTATGACATTTCTGTCTGATATTATGACATTTGTGTCTGATATGATATTTCTGTATATTATGACACTTCTGTTTGCTATGAAATTTCTGTCCAATATGACATTTCTGTCCAATAAATCAAGGCAATATGACATTTCTGTCCAATATGACATTTCTGTCCAATATGACATTTCTGTCTGATATGACTTTTCTGTATTTTATGACATTTCTGTCTGGTGTGATATTTCTGTTTGTAATGCCATTTCTATCTACTATGATATTTCTGTCTACTAACACACATTTGTAGGCTATAACATTTCTGTCCAATATGACATTTCTGTCTACTATGACATTTCTGTCCAACATGACATTTCTGTCTGATATGACATTTCTGTCTGATACGACATTTCTGTCCAATATGACAATCTTGTCTGATATGATATTTCTGTATGCTATTACACTTCTGTCTGCTATGACATTTCTGTCTATGACATTTCTGGCTACTATGGCATATCTGTCTGCTATGAGATTTCTGTCTGCTATGACATTTTATTCCAATATGACATTTCTGTAATTGGAAGCAGAATAAGACCCCTTTCAATTCTTTTAGAACGTTTACAATGATTTATGTATTTTAATCCAAAACTTAAAGTGTGACATGTATCACTTTTATGATCTACTGCATATAAATTGTACGTAATTGGATAAACCGGCACTTCCTGAATTAATTATGCTTTCATTAGCTACTTCTGATTGAACATCAAACAACAATACTAGAACTGTATTCAGGTGTGGCAAAATCAGTTGTCCCTATTGCCTTACTTGCACAGCTTGTCCAAAACACTTTAATGGACAAGTGAATTTTTACTGGAATTTACTATATAACCGTTATAAAGACAAGTGCAGAAAAAGACTTGACATTTCGAGGGTTCAGTGCAAAACTATATGTTTATGAAGCACTCAACTATAGTCTTGCACTGAACCCTGGATTTAGGAACAAGCAAACCAAATTCTGAATTCGCCACCACTGGTATTGTTTTGACGACATGTTATTTTGACTTTTTTCATTTTCTCTTCTGTGAATAAGCACCTTTAACCCATTTCTAAACAATAAGAACATTGAACCAGTTTGTTGCAGATGACTCTGGAAAACATTGAGAGAAAAGAAGAAACCGCTCTAAACAATTGTTCATTTAGAGCAATTACTCATTTTTCCACAATGTTTTCTGCCTTATCAGAAGATTATATTCTAATTTCCTCATATTTTGAAATCAAATCTGCAAACTCCTTTAATTAGGGACAGTTGAATATTTGACGTTTGGTAAAGGGCTACAGTCTTGATTGACATATTCGTTTTTAGGGGGGACTTATTTTTTTTCTTTTCTGTTTTTAAGCTTGACGACACTTTTTCTTTTCTGTGGGGACGTTTAACATCTATGATTGACATACTGTGTGACGCACCTTTAACATCTTGATTGACTCATGATGTGAATAAGCACCTTTAACATCTTGATTGACATACTGTGTTTTTTTATGATTTTTTTCTCCTCTGTGAATTTTAACATCCTCATGATAAGCACCTTTAACATCTTGATTGACATACTTTGTTCTTTTATGATTTTTTTTCTCCTATGTGAATAAGCACCTTTAACATCTTGATTGACATACTGGGTTTTTTTTTTATGATTTTTGTTCTCCTCTGTGGATAACCACCTTTAACATCTTGATTGACATACTGTGTTTTATTATGATTAATTTTCTCCTCTGTGAATAAGCACCTTTAACATCTTGATTGACATACTTTGTTCTTTTATGATTTTTTTTCTCCTATGTGAATAAGCACCTTTAACATCTTGATTGACATACTGTGTTTTTTTTTATGATTTTTTTTCTCCTTTGTGAATAAGCACCTTTAACATCTTGATTGACATACTTTGTTTTATTATGATTAATTTTCTCCTCTGTGAATAAGCACCTTTAACATCTTGATTGACATACTTTGTTCTTTTATGATTTTTTTTCTCCTCTGTGAATAAGCACCTTTAACATCTTGATTGACATACTGTGTTTTTTTATGATTTTTTTTCTCCTCTGTGAATAAGCACCTTTAACATCTTGATTGACATAGCAACGTTAACATCTTGATTGACATTCTGTGTTTTTTTTTATGATTTTTTTCTCCTCTGTGAATAAGCAACGTTAACATCTTGATTGACATACTGTGTTTTTTTTTATGATTTTTTTCTCCTCTGTGAATAAGCACCTTTAACATCTTGATTGACATACTGTGTTTTTTTATGATTTTTTTTCTCCTCTGTGAATGAGTACCTTTAACATCTTGATTGACATACTGTGTGTTTTTTTATGATTTATTTTCTCCTCTGTGAATAAACAATGTTATCATCTTGATTGACATACCGTTGTTTTTTTTTTATGATTTTTTTTCTCCTCTGTGAATGAGCACCTTTAACATCTTGATTGACATACTGTGTTTTTTTAATGATTTTTTTTCTCCTCTTTAAATAAGCACCTTTAACATCTTGATTGACATACTGTGTTTTTATGATTTTTTTTCTCCTCTGTGAATGAGCACCTTTAACATATTGTTTGACATACTTTGTTTTTTTATGATTTATTTTCTCCTCTGTGAATAAGCACCTTTAACATCTTGATTGACATACTGTGTTTTTTTATGATTTTTTTTTTCCTCTGTGAATAAGCACCTTTAACATCTTGATTGACATACTGTGTTTTTTTATGATTTTTTTTTCTCCTATGTGAATAAGCACCTTTTAAGTCTTGATTGACATTTTTATCTTTTTAGATTTGCCTTCAAAGCCTGAGAACCTGAGCTGTGTTTCCCACAACTTCTTGGATCTGGTATGTACAGCATCTCTGGCTCACCAGCCTACCTATATCCCAATGGAATGGAAAATGAACTACACAGTGGATGGGTAAGACCTTGTCTTTATAACTGAAACTATGTTGACATCACATTAAACACTACACCTAGCAAAAGACCACATTCTTAAATAAAATTAGATCGCATTTTTACTCCACTGATAGAATAAGACCATATTCTTCTACTACACATAGAATAAGACCGCATTATTACACTATACCGGTGCCTTAAAGAAAACTACATTTTCTCACTATACACAAAATAAGACCATAAAATTACACTATACATAAAATAAAACGGCATTGTTTTTAACATGTTCCATTTTATTTTATTTTGTTTTTTTGTGAGTGGTTCATATTGAAAGAAACAACGACAACCAAAAACAACATAAAAACAATGCATTAGCTTTAATCAAAATATTGGGTGAATACAAATTTAACAAAAGAAAAATCTCTTTGTATGAAACATTATGTTTTATTCTCTATCAGATCTCAGGGCTGGGAATCACAAGATCAGAAATGATAGAGACCGTAGAAAAAGATGGCAACTTTCGTCTATTCCACTTCTTCAAACCGGTGAGTATCCTTTCATTTAGCAATTTCGTGCACGAAATGTTGCGCAAAGTACCCGCCTAACGATCCGATTTTCTTTACCGCTTGGTGTAATGGTGTCAGATAAATGGTTTCTTCAAACACATGGAAACAGTGTTCGAACCTCACCGTTGGTGGAACCTTAGAGAAACTGTTTATTGGGCACCATAAAACCAAGGGGCGGAACAAATCGGATTGTTTGGCGGGTACTTTGCCCTACATTCGTGCACGAAATTGCTATATGAAAGGATACTCACCGGTTTGAAGAAGTCGAAGCGATGGTCTCTATCATTTCTGATCATGTGAATCCCAGCCCTGAGATCTTTTGGTATCATTTTTTTTGGAGGTTTCATATTATGCATTGTTTTACCAATTTTGAGCAAATTTTCTATATACTAGTTATATTGATATATATATGTAAATATTGTAATTCTCATCTATTGAAAGGATTTTGATTAGTAGACACTGCCTAAGATTAGTAAAATTCAGGGAAATATATTTCATAATTATTGTGTTTTGACTAATAATTTACGCATCCAATTTCCAGAAATGGAAATAAGTGACTTGTTCCAAGGGTGGCTGATCTGATTTTGATTTACTTGTCCATAAATGTCAAACCCTTTTCTGCGCTTGTCCCTATACAGTGATTCAGATTGGACTTGTTTTCCTTAGGACACATGTCCTAAATGCTTATTTTTCTTCAGGTCATTTGTCCTAAATTGCCAGAAAAACGTTGGACACTACATTTTATCTTCACAAATTAAATTTGGGACATTAAATGAAACTATGAGGCTTCTTTCATTAACTCTTTAAATAGAACCGCCGGCACTGGTTGACGGATACCAAAACCCATATTGAATAATGACCGCTGCTTGGTTTTTTGTTCCGCCATTTTTGTGTCACATCACGGCAAAAACAAAAACAATCTGCATTATGATTTCAATCGTCTGCTGATTTTGTTATTGCGCACGGTTCAAAGAGCGCCCATTGATTCTGATTCGCACGCACTACGAAAACACAACAAACTAGGATTGGAGACCGATTTGGGGATAATTTGGAGATTGATTTCAATACGATCGTAAACCGGCTACAAGGGATAGTGGTCATCAAAATACCATGGAGACTGATTATATATACATCTAGAATACATCTGCATTTAGACAACTAGACTCTGCGGGTAAAGGGCATTAACGTACATTGGAGACAAATTTGACATTATTAGAACTACTGTTAAAATTTGTTTATATTTAAATTATTCATCTTTTTTATTGTTTTCAGTTGCATTTCTAACCATGCTAAGTCTTTAATTTCGCCCTTAACACATCCAAATCGAAAAAATACTATGCCGCTAATGTTGTCGCAAATAAACGAGAAAGAGACTCCAATTTTTACCATTCTGACTTGAAATGAGACTCCAATCTAGAGCCGACCACGAAAACATATTTCAGAGAGATATCCGAATATCACCGAATGTAACGATTTCTACAACAACAACAATGAACCAAAACAACTCGTAAAGCGAAGACTGTTTCAATTATTTGCCGATTTTTAGTTTCCCCTCCGTGATTGACCTATCTTTACTTTTTAGTGTCGGTCATTTGTCTGACGAATATCGGCCCTATGGGCCTACTGACTTTTTATTTGTCGGTCAAATTGAGATTTTATCGGCCCTGAGCCGAAGGGCCGATCCAATCTGAATCACTGCTATAATTGTGATTAAGTTCAATTTCATTGAAATTAACTTGTCAGTTAACCCTTTACCAAACGCCAAATTTTGACTCTCCCAAATTGGAAGAGTTTGCAGACGGTATTTCAAAATGTGATTAAATTAATAAATAATCTTCTGATATGGCAGAAAACATTGTGGGAAAATATGACAATCTTGTCTGATATGATATTTCTGTATGTTATTATCATTAGGAGCAATTTCTCCTTTTCCAGCTTTTTTTGCCAGAGTCTCTGCAACAAACTGGTCAAATGTTGTTATTGTTTGGTAAAGGCTTTTCTGCAAGCTTGACTATAAAGACTATTAATTTTGCCACCCCAGCATGACAATCAAAGGCCAACACTTTCCATTGTCTCGTTACTGTATCAAGGCCAGTTGGTTTTCGCCACCCCTTGGTTCATATTCCAGTCTATTATATCTTATCTCTTATGATTAGGGAGGCATTTGTGCTATATGATTTAGATTTTAGTTGTGATATGTTTATTTGGTCTATGTACAAATGATGAGACGTAAATAAATAAATTAATATTAAAGCAATTACAGATGCTTTTCATGAATTGTAGAAAAATAGAAATTGTTCTTAAGGAGTAAAATATTCTTATGTCCTAATGGTATCTTAAGTTCTCATGACAGATGAAAAAAAAGTAATTTATCAATGAGTAAAGGTTAATTGTTTATTGAATCGATGTATTGATGCCTGACTTTAGCAAGTGATTCACATTTGCAAAGGACGTACAGCATTAACCCTTTTAGGCTACGCTCCCGATAACGATTCTACAGCAAACTTGTTGAAATTATCTTTATTCACATATGGTGGGTTTAATGCAATACTATAGTAAGTGCTTCACATTTGTGAAGGACTTACTATAGTCTTGCATTGAACTCTCCATATATGCATGATTCAATGAAATATGTCCTCCTAATTGTTTTCCATTGTTACAGATTAAGTCGTTTACGGTTTATATCGGATAACTGGTAATTGCCTGGTCACATGACCTTGTAGACAGTTGTACATGTACATATAAAGAAGCTTTAGGATGTCAACTTCCTATGTTTTGTATTGTTTGTTTGTTTTAAATCCCTGTACAATATATAAAGAGACTGTCTTAACCCATTACCAAACAATAACAGCATTGAACCTATTTGTTGCAGACAACTCTGGAAATCATTGTGGGAAAATGAGAAAATTGCTCTTAACGGACAATTTTTTCTTTTCCCACAATGTTTTCTGCCCTATCAGGCGATTCATTTCAAATTTCATCACATTTTGAAATGTCGTCTGCAATTTTGGGACAGTAGAAAATGTGGCGTTTGGTAAAGGGTTAATCCCGCTTCATATGTAGACCAGAATTGACCTCTCTAGAGTGACAGATTTGCTCTTATAAAGATTTGGGACCAACATGAGAAATTTTTCTTTTGACTAGTTCCTAAATAACTCTATATACTTACATTGTATTTTGTTTTACCCTTATAGAGCTGGAACTGACCTCATGCTTATGCAAACAGGTTGGATCCAGGCCAGCCGCCAAGTATATTTAAAATTAGGCAGATATTAAGGTTTTGGAAAGCAGCCAACACAAAAATCTACTTTTTAGAAAATTAGCCATCACTCTAAGGGTTAACCTATTTGTACATGTTGAAGAACAACTTTGTTTTCATGAGCAGCATTTTTTTTTTTCATATCTGTTCATGAACTTCATGAGCACAGATATTGGATCCTTTGTAGGGGTTATTTGTTAGAGTGACTATATTCATACGTATGTTTAAGTGATTAAAGGTATATAGCCAAAACTATTATTTATTAGTTGTTCGTTAAAAAGGTTACTGGTATATGCTTTAATTTTTATGGAATTACCATTTACACAGATAGAATGGGCAACAGTGGTGCAGTGGTAGAGTTTTTTCTTTAAACATCATTCATTGGAGCTGTTCATCCTTTTTATTCTTTTATCACAGTGACTTTTAATACTTTTAATACTTCTGCAGTGGATGTATAGGTAAAAAGCAAATTGTTTTAGAAACCGTTAGAATACTGAGTGATTTTCCAAAGAAAGACTTTTGTGTCTTCTGCTTTCCAAAACCTTAAATTTCTGTTTAATTTTGATGAGTAGCAAACAAGTTGGATCACAGGCCAGCCGCCAATTTACTTGGCGGCTTGCCTGGATCTAACCTGTTTGCATAAGCATGAAGTCGGTTCCAGTTCTATAAGGGTTAAGAACTGTGTTAAATCTTTTTTATTTTCAAGTCCTCACTTTAAAGCTACTTAGGCTTTATTCAAGTCTAGGATTTTGTCACGTGCCATCAAACCCAGTTTCCGGTATGAGATATTGTTTAGTTGGATTTTGTCTTAATCAAAGAAATTAAGTGGAAAAAGGCCTATCGCCTGATTTGTCTACTGTTTCCTACTCTTGGTATCTTTCCTCATCAAGATTAAGCAAATATTTGAGGTTTGAGAAAGCAGATGACACAAAAATCTGTTTTAAGAAAATTACCCAGCATTATAAGGGTTAAAGTTCTGTTTAACACATTTGCAACAAAACTAGCAGAAACAAAACTGATTGTTTACATGCAACGTCCAATTATTCCTTTCCTCTCATTGGCTTCTTGCCGTCTGCTGTTGCTTTTGAATTTGACCAGTCACAATTTTTTCAATCCAATGTAGCAGTCGGCTCAAACCATGACGCTTATTAAACATCATTTCACTTAGTTTATTCATGTTATAACATTGTCTTACTTTCGTCTAGTTTGGCCAGATTGAGAAAACTCCGCCGAAAAAGGTTCATTAGTGGTTGTTTTAGAATTACGGAGGTCCAATTAAGATGAGGCAATGGATGCTTTATACACCAAAGCACTGAAATCTTTTTGTGATATAATTTGTTATTACATTCCCACCTAATGCCACATTTTCGCATCTTGCAGCAGACTGTCAAAAAGCATTGTGGCCATAAATGAAATTGCTTGTCATAAGCACTTTCTCCTTTTGCAACATTGCTTTTTCAATTTATTCACAAATTATAACAGCAGAACTAGAAGGTTTTTCACATGTTCACAGTACTTTTCTAAAGTCGTCTGCTTCAAGTAAAAAATAATGTCTGTAGGTGGTAAAGAGTTCTATATAAACTTTATATTGTGGGTTCTTATTAGAATCAACTCCCAACATTTGTTTTGGTTAATATTGGAATACCGTAACTAATATATTGACTCAAATAAATAGAGAATAGATGGTTGGTGTCGTGAATCGGAAATGTTATCGGGCAAGGCGTAGGAATATTATCCGGTGAGCCGAAGGCGAAACGGATAATATTCCGATGCCGAGCCCGATAACTTTTCCCATTCAAAGATACCAACCATCTATTCTATTTATCCTGTTACCTTTATGTATTCTTTCAAACAAATAATATACAAATAAAACACGAGAAAGAATGAAAAATATGTAGAAAATGATGTAAACATGACGTCATTTCGTTCTTATGACGTCATGATTTGTCGCGTGGATGTATTATATGGTTAGTGCCGGATATCACAAATGTTATACGGCACCTAGTTATACGTCCCAAAATGACACTAGTGACAGGATAAATGTCAGTCTTTAACTTTCGTGGAAAGGCTGTTCTTGTAAAGGAATATCCTTTAATGAGAGGAATCCTGTTAGGCAAAGCAGTCAGTGCTATGAACCTGAAACTCTAGGGTCCTGCGTTCGATCCTCACCAGGAAACTTCATGGCCCAGTTGTTAAAGTGTAGAGGTTATGACATGGGTGCTCAGGGTTCAATTCTCACCAACAGCACTGACTTTTTCTTGGGAGTGTCTGTTGACAAGACGCTTCAGAGCCCTGCCTAGTACTGGTGAAATCCAGGAGAGCTGTTATATAACCAAATATAACAGTGTTATACACTGTACTCAATATAAAGAAGATCAATCATCACAAACACTTTTGGCTTCATTGGAGTGTCCTTTGGCAAGAGACTGTAGAACCCCAGTTCAGTACTGCTGAATCTTATACTTAAAAAATTCTTTGGGTACTGCGTTGTCCAGTGACTTGTTGGCCTCGGGTTTGAGCCCCATTGATACCTTTAGTTTTGTGGGAATGACCTTTGGCAAGTCTCTTCAGAGCCCTAGCCTAGTACTAGTGGATCCGGGAAATTTGTTACATATCTGAAAAATTGTTTATACTGCGTAATGCACCATTAAATAAATTGTTGACACAGTAATTAAGACCATACATACAAAGGAGTAAAATAAAGTTTATTGCTCTCATCTTTATTAGGCCTTTAGTTATAATTATTTACTTTGCTTGTTTTAGCACCTGTTTTTGTTTGTTCGTTTAGTTGACACAATTATTGCTTTGGAAGGCAAGCCTTATTCATTCTTGAAGAATTTGATTTTTTCAAGTTATCTCAATCTTCCACTTCTAAACATGGAAATTGGCTGTAGGAATCATTTAAATAAACATCAGGCATTATTTCATTTTCCTACAATGTTTTCAAAAACTATCACAAGTTCTTACTTAGAAATTATGATATGCTTCTGAAGGCAGACTTTCAAAAGCATTCAAGAGAATCCTATTTTGTAGTACTCGTTAGTATGGTCTTATTGAGACGATTCTAATGAGTACCCACAACAAAGGGTTTAGTGTAGAATCAGAAAAAAATCATATTTTTCATACATTTTCGATAGCAATATTTACCAGAAGTTTATTTGATTTGATTTCTTGGAAATTCAGAAGGATGCATGCTTTCATGGTGAATAAGTCAGTTTGCTTTTCCTGTACAGTTTAACCCATAGAATGCTGGGTAATTTCTAAAAATAGATTCTTGTGTCATCTGCTTTCCAAAACCTTAAACACCTGCCTAATTTTGATGAGGAAAGATACTCAGAGTAGCAAACAGGTTAGATCACAGGCCAGCAGCCAATTTATTCAGCAGCTGGCCTGGATCTAACCTGTTTGCATAATAAGCATGAAGTCGGTGCCAGCACTGTAAGGGTTCAGTAGTTATGGTTGAGATAAGGTCCATGCAGTTGTGAGAATGGCCTTATAAGAACAAGGATTGTGTTTTTTTATGTTGGTTTGACACACTTCATCCAAAGGGTTTAAAAAAAAACTTTTTCCAAAATAAGTATCGATTGACCAGTCGCCAACACGCCTCGTTTGAATATTCATAACAGTTTATCCAGTGAAATGGTGTACAAAACTCTACCAAACAAAATGCTAATGTGCTCATAAATTATGGCTTTCAAAGGCTCCGCTTGAAACAACTCCGACAAATATTGGGGGTGGGGTTTTGTGGACTGGTCAATCATGAACGACAGAGGATTGATAGTCAAGCTAGAGTCAGGGTTCGAATCTCACTAGTAACAGGGTCTACCTTGGGGTCTATTTATAGTCATCATTTGGCATATGTCTGGTTATGTATTCAGGAAGCTGAAAAGACGGAGATTTTATTAAGTTGTAAGACCCTTTTCTCACAATCGATGTAAAATGAACATAACTAAATACCCAGGGTTTTCATATTGTAAATGGTCCAATTGGATAACCTACCGGTAATAGAGAATTTAAATGGAAATCATTAAAAGTTTTTTTTTTTTCAATATCTAAAATCCTGTTATGATTGGTTAAGCAAAGAGCAAGTTAAGCATTATGAATTCAGAATATAACGCTCTTTTTGTTGTTTTAAAATGCTTTAGGTAAGTCTGTTGTTAGCTTTAAATAATGAGTTTTTAAGGACACAAGTTGGATTGGGACAATGGATGACATGTTCTGTTAATATCCTCAAGTAGGTGGTACTTAAAGATGTGTTTTTCTTTCTAAAAACGTTCCTTCATCCATTCTCGTGTTAACTCTCTCACAACAAACCAGTTAGGGAATGTAAGCTACTTTGACAAATGGAGTATATTGGTCTAGGTGAATAATTCCTCTTTTTCGTGTCAATGGTCTCAAATTAATAAAAGGATATCGACATTGTAGACTATGTACTCATACATAGCAATTGTTGTCTACTGTTGTTATCAATTGAAATAAGGTGCAAAATTCATTATTGACGGTTCAGTGCAAGAATCATAGTAAGTGCTTCATGTTTATGAAGCACTTACTATAGTCTTGCACTGAATCCTTAAAAAAATATTATGAGGCAAAGGAGATTGGTTACACTGGTAATATAATTCTGACACTTGACCCTCTTGCTTTTCAATGAAGGCAACCTTTGGCCCCGGACATAATTTTACATATGACTTAATTTCTCTGAGCTGATTTTAGTAGAATGATATCCAATTGACCCCTTTATCCTGAGTACTTGACTGACGTTAATGAAACAGACGATTTATGAAACCACTGTGATGATTGGAAGAATTGCTCATATTAAGCAACTGCTCCTTTCTTTGCAATTGTTTCTAACCAGAACTACAATGAATTTGTTCTGCTTTATACTTCATATTTGTTATATATGCTGTCCCTTGTTTTTCTTACTACCAGTAATCATGAATCCAAAGAAAGAGGTTGACTGATCTTAGGCTGTTCTCCTTTTGTCACAATATTCTGAAATGTCATCTGATGAATAGGTACTTTAAAATATCTTTATTTAAGAAAGGGCCAAGAGATTGTTTCATCAATTGTATATTTTGTGTTGTTGTTTCATCAATTGTATATTTTGTGTTGTTGTTTCATCAAGTGTATATTTTGTGTTGTATTTCGAGTTATGCTTACCTGTGTTTTGTTGTATTATGGCAGTTGATACTATGCATGCTGTTATATGGGTATGTCATTCATAACTTATTTAGAGTTTGATACAAGCAGAGGTCCAGATAAGAGACGTTTTTAATTGCCATTTTCTTTAACCCTTTACCAAACGCCAAATTTTAGAATGTCCCAAATTGAAAGAGTTTGCAGACGACATTTCAAAATGTGATGTAATTGAGAAATAATGTTCTGATATGGCACAGTTGTTCACCACATTTAAAATGTCGTCTGCAAACTCATTCAATTTTGGAACAGTCGAAAATTTGACGTATGGTAAAGGGTTAGATAACGACATTTGACCATTTTGTTGCAGAGGACCTTAGAAAATATTGTGGGAAAAGGAGAAATTTCCCACAATGTTTTTTGCCCTATCAGAAGATTATTTTCCAATTTCATCACCTTTTGAAATGTCATCTGCAAACTCTTTCAATTTGGGACAGTCAAACTTTTGTTGTTTGGGAAAGGGTTAAAAACACATGACTGTCTTGTTATCTTGGCCCTTGTTTACGAGTGGGACACTAATCATGGAGTGTGTTTTGTACTCATGAGTTATCACCCTTTAGTGCACATAGATTTCTATTTTAGGCTTGACAGGTGGCAGAATTATGATTTTTTTACTGAATACTGTTTTAAAGCTGCTCGTTCACAGATATTATGAAACTTGGAAATTACGATTTTTTTTCCTTTTAAACTGAAAAGCAGTGACTCTTGTAATATTAAATGAAACAGCCTGGAGAATACCATTGAAAGTATCATTAGTTTGTATTTATCTATCTAGAGCCCATTTAGAGCCTGTTTAAAATGAATTATTGTAAATTCAAACCCAAAAACATTGCAATGGTTTTCAAATCTGCATACTGTCTGAATATATTTAGATCTATTGTCATATCCTCAATCAAATTTTGCATTCAGGATCTATTTTTCATATAGTATCATATACTGCACTACAGAACTGTTTCAGCAACATTTCATTTTGACATGCAAATTATCTCATGTGTAAACAAGCACCTTTAACCCTTTACCAGACAATAACGGCATTTAACCAGTTTGTTGCAGAGTAAGGAGCAATTTTTCCTTTTCCCTCAATATTTTCTGCTCTATCAGAATATTATTTCCCAATTTCATCACAATTTGAGGCGTTGTCTGCAAACTCTTTCAATTTGGGATGGGTGAAAAAATTTGTCATTTGGTAAAGGGTTAAGCCTTTATAAAGAGGCTGTTGTCATGTTTGAAATCATTTCAACACGTAACCCCTTTTTAGGATAGGAAACTGTGTGAATAAGCTAGAACTTTATTCATTATTGATGGAACTCATAAGAAAAACCTGTTTAATACCCACTATTTTATTGAAAACTCATTTACATCACCATAGTTTATAATGTATGCAAAAATGGTATTTGAATATCTTCATTAAGAAAATCACAGACAATTTGATTGGATTTTAATGCAGTTTAAACAATTTTCAATAACAAATGTATGTTTAAGGCTTGTTGACTAATCTAAGGGACATCAGTGGCCTAGTGGTTAGTGTATTGAACTTGGAATCACATGGCCGTAAGAAGGTTCAAATTATAAATGGGGTCCTGTGTTGCCCAGAGGGTAATTTGGTGGACATGGGGTCCTAGGTTCAAGCCCCACCATCACCTGGTTTTATGGGAATGACCTTTGGCACATGAGCCCTAGTCTATGACTGGTGGATCCAGGACAGCCGTTACATAACTGAAAAATTGTTGATATGGGGTTAAATATAATACAAACAAAGGTTTATGATATAGTAAGGTTGTTCTTTTCATTTTGATTGGAGGTAGACTTTTTGGGGCATTGTGCCTTTGGTCTTACTCCATCAATTATGAACATACATCCCAACATTATAGAATTACTGTTGATGTGATGTAAACCCTTTACCAACAGATATCTATCTACCTGTACAAAAAGTTGAACAAAATATTTTGTTTTTTCTTTAAAATATCACAAATAATTAGAATTTGCAACAAATATTACATGTTTACTATCAAGAACCATTTTTTGGTTTTCTTAGGAGCACCTTTAACATTTGATTAAAGCACAGAGCTATACGTCTTGCAATGCTTATAGGCATATGTAACTTTTTATTTTTCATGCATTTTTATCAACAGTAGTGGTATTTTACCAAATAATTTAACATCTGAACTCAATTCTTTTTAGAGCCAAACACACACTTTCATCAAGCTACTTGTGAATTATTTTAGATTTTACATTTTCCTTGCGAGTGGTTTTGAAGTGCAGAAAACCTTTAAAATTCTATCAATAGCTATTATCATTTGTTACATGTATGTATGAAGCTGCCACCTTAACAATCACTTGACTATGCATAGTTTAGTTCTGAATGGTCTTAATGGTCTGATGAATACTTTGTTTAAATCGGCGCTTTGTTTGCGAATTTTAAAGAAAAGAAAAAGGAAGAGATTTTTTGATGGTCATGAGAAATTTCAGCAATGAGTCTCGCTTTTTTCATAAACATTGCACTTTTAAAAGAAAAAAAATGGAGATTGAAGATTTGGAGAAAAATTTGTATTTAAAAGCACATAAAAGGAGATTAATGTTATATAAAACTATATAAATTGGTAAACTTTTAGTCAGATTCAAATAGTTATCACCAAAAAAAAAACCATCAGCACAACTTAAATGTAAAAGCAAACAAGAAATAACCCAGATTAACCAGTTTAATTGTGTGATTCTTCACCCCTGACCTTTACAGTTAAAACACAAATGTTTGAACTGACCAATCAGAATTCGTTATTTTGAATATGTAAATTAACAGGTTGTTGATAAACATGATTGAATTGGAGACTACTTTATTTCAAGCACAAAATAACTCATGTTTAAGGGGTCTATTCAATAGGGTCTCAATGCATTTGTAAATTAAATCTCATGACTTTTATGAAAATAATAAAAGAACTCCATATATTTTTTTAGTAATTGATTTGTAGTTTTCTCCTTTAATGTGCCTTTAACGTTGACCATCTTTGATACAAAGAAGTGTTCCTATGTAAGAATGTTAACACTTACTATGTTTCAATGCTCAATACAGACACCCATGGATAGCATATTGTCATTAAAACTGAAATATTTATTGAGAGCAATTTCTCCTTTTCCCACTATGTTTTTCAGAGTCATCAAACTTGTCAAATGTTGTTATTGTTTGGTAATGGGTTTACAAAGTATTGAATTTCTAAATATCCTGATCTTCATCCTGTTTCAACAGTTTATCTTATTCATGATCAAAGTTACTAAACAGCTTAAAAGAATGTGACGTATTACAAATTCTAACTTAATTTTCTAATATGTTTGTTCGACTGTTTTCCATTCAATTTCTTAGTTGTAGTTGTTTTCTTTAAATTTGATAACTTGATTATTGTGACTTAAACAAGGAAGTAACAAGGGAAATATTTTAACAAAACGCAGATTATTGAATAGTTTTGAGATTCTCATATTACTTCTATTTGTAATGCTTTTTGCCATTTTGTCTAGTTTTGCTTTTCTCAAATATATCTTTCCCAAACTGCTGGCTAGTTATTTCAATGAAACTTTACAAGAATGCTTTTTGTAGATGATGCCTTACAAGACACCCATGTTTTGCATAGACAAGCTGAACTGTATATGGATAACTTTAGAAAATGAAATATCACAATAAATGGCTAGATTTGAATCTTCTTTTTGCAAATATTTCAAAAATATTTGGTATAATGTTTAACCACAATATGCATGAAAAATTGTTGAAAGTGTCACAAAACCTGTCTAAGAAATAAACTCGTGTTACTATTTGACTCACCTCCACAGGGGCTATATCTAGGGTTCAACGCAAGACTATAGTAAGTGCTTCACAAACGTGAAGTACTTACTATAGTATTGCGCTGAACCATCAATATATAGTTATCCTGGGGTCAATACTAGTTTCGATGTTTAATTGTATTGTAAAGGCCAGGGCCAATTATCAATTAGATAAATGAATGAATGAATAAATTAAATCTATGTATATTACATAGTACAGTATTGACCTCAGAAAAACTATAGGCCTCTGTGATGATCTCTACTTTGATTCTTTTCTTTGCTGAAAAGTGGTTGCTGTCATTCAATCTTTCAAAAATTTACCTTTTTGTCCTCTAAACCCACATAAAATCAAACAATATTTGACATTTAAATTTATATGGGCTGCTTTCCCTCCAGTGTTTATTGGCTGACGCAGTGTCGAGGCGATGCCAGCCAAAGTCATGTGACCTGTTCATGGGCATCTGTAGACGCCGACTGGGGCACCGATTTAATCGGGAAATTTGATCAACTCGCACAGGGTTATTATGTCAAAGTAATTGTCACAAATGGCCTAGGCAGTGTATCCAGTGATGTTTTAAGTTTTGCACCGACGAGTATAGGTATAGCTTATATATAGCATTGGGTCAGGGGAGCTGGGGCCCGTTTTACTAAACAAGTTACGGAAAATGTTTGCGTAAGTCATAATTGATTAACATGGATAATATCTTCAATGAACGTACAATATTGCAATGTGACACATCATTGGAAGCGTCTCGGAGAGACGATTCCAATGATGTGTCACTTTGCAATATTGCTTCGTCCAATATTGAAATAAGAGGACTTGTTGTTTTAGACTTACGCAAATCTTAAGCGTAAACTGTTTAGTAAAACGGGCCCCTGGTGTGGTATATGTTTTATGTGCCATATATGTGCTTTCTAATAAAGCTTTTCCCAAAATAGGATAGGTAGACTGATACTTTATTCCATAACAAATGTTTCAATGTTTCTTGTAATATTTAACTCTTATAGTGCTGGAAACGACTTCATGCTTATGCAAACAGGTTTGATCACAGGCAAGTTGGCGGCTAGCTGGTCTGTGATCTTACCTGTTTGCTACTCTGAGTATCTTCCCTCAACAAAATTAACCAGCTATTCATGGTTTTTGAAAGCGGATGACACAAAAATCAGTTTTTAGAAAATTACCCAGCATTCTAAGGGTTATTGAACAAATTTATTGCATACAAACATTATCTATATGGTCATTATACAATGAACATAAGCAGCTACAATAAAGCTATCATGGATCGTATAGAAGATAAGCACATTTTATACACTGTTCAATGAACAAATTCTGTTATAGATACACAAAAGTTATGACTTAGTTTGAGAATTTGAATTATTTACATAAATATTTCTGAGCAAAAACGCAGCCTTCAAGTAGATCTATTTTGCTGAATTTGTTGGTACATTCTTACAAATGTTTTTCAAAAACATGACAAATGTATAAACACTAGACAAAGCTTGGTTATGTGATTTGGTGTAATTAGCAGGTATTTTGTGTGTTAGCCATTTTTTTTCTTTTTTAGATACAACATTCTACAGACATGATAGTCTCAGAATTTAAAATTTCCATAGAATAGTTCATAGTGAGAAATAATCCCATCTGCTGTGGTTGTTTATCATATTTTTTTCGACAGCTGAATTAAAGTCAATTTTGTTTTACTGATTGTTTTAGTAGATTGTAAAGAAACGAAGAAATGAGTTTATTTTGACTTATATACAGTTGACCCTTTCATGACAAAAAATGGACCAAATTTCTACTTTAAAGGCTACTTATGTCTTCATTATAATTGCAATTGGTCAATGTTTCATGTTAACTGATGACAAAACATGTCATAAGATCCCCCCTGGAGAAAGCCTTTCTGAATAGGTAGTAGCTATCTTTCCCTTTTAATGATATCATACATGATAGTGTCTGTTTTTAGTTGGGAAAGCCTTTTTAGAAACAGTTAACATTGCATGCCTCTTGCATTGTTTAAATAACATTGCTAAAACATAATTAAAATACTAAAATTGTTCAATACATGTTTTTAACAATATTGTTATATTCAGTGATAATTAACTTATTCTTTGTCTAATACATGATTACATTTGCAGCTTCATGTTGAAAACAGTATTAAACAAAAATAAGTACTCTTTTGACAGAATATGATTTCAATGATTTATGATTAAGTGACAATCTTTTGTCAGAGATATTTTTTGTCACTTAGATGATTACTTTTATTTCTAACCAGTCCTGAGCCAATACCCTACAATTCAAGTTTATTATTTTTAGTCTTTACCAAACTTTATGAAAATGTTTGTTGCAATAATATCTCACTTGAGTTAGATATTTAGCGAAATTGCTTTGAGAACATTTAAGTTTCAGCCATTGAATAATAAGAAAGGATGTTTTGGGCTTGCTAACTCTCTAAACCACAATATTCTTATTCAGTCTTTATCAATCTTTATGGAAATACCTAATGCTTAGACAATGGTTCTATGGAAGACTGTAGGAAGTGTTTTACAAACATGAAGCATTTACTAAAGTCTTGCACTGAATCCTCGAATATATCTCTATAACATAAGCTATATCTTACCATTTGCAGTGATTACTTAAGAGTTGTGGCCCCTGAATGGTGTAAAAGACTTTAAATTTCACAGAAGCAGAAAATAGAAAAAACACTTTTCTATCAATTAGCTTAGATAAACTCTAGTTCTCTTGCTCTGTTGTGATCCGCCATTACTTTCAACTTAAATTAATGCAAAATGTCCTTGTTAGTAATTGATTAAGAAAAGAATATTGTAAACTACTTATGTAACCAGGTTACTAGTACGTAATTCTGTTCTTATTTTCACTTTCAAAAGCAGTTCTTTTTTGAAAAAATAATTCCTTCTTGCCATGGAAGATTTTGGAACTAAGAATTATTTATTGATTCATCTTTTCAATTTTTCTGAAATTTCTTTCTATTTATTTTTATATCAAAGTATAAATAGCTAAACTATTCAGATTGAGTATCAATACTTGTAGAATTTAAATAAAAAGAAATAAATGCACACAGAAAACTAGCTTTTAACAAGCTTTCTCTTTCTCTTCCTTTGTTTAAGATTTTGTTCCATAATTCAAAATTTCATATTCCAATTGGAGGTGCTTTTTGATGATTGTCTGCCCAAAAGGCGCATCCATTTAACCCTTATAGTGCTGGAACCTACTTCATGCTTATGCAAACAGGTTAGATCCAGGCAAGCCGCCAAGTATATTGGCGGCTGGCCTGTGATCTAACCTGTTTGCTACTCTGAGGATCTTTTCACACCAAAATTAAGCAGAAATTTTAAGGTTTTTAAAAACAGACAACACTAAAATCTATTTTTAGAAAATTACCCAGTATTCTTAGGGTTGAGACCTTTCACCCAGAAATCCCTGTCTGGTTTTCATGACTTACTTTTTCTTTTTTAACAGTGAAATTGGAGCATCAAACTGTACTGTTGTTGACAGTTCTTTAACCTGTGAACCTATTAAATTAGTTTACACCAGTCAAGACTATAGAATCACCCTGGTTGGGTCAAATAAATCCTTCCAACAGGATGTGGTGTCGGAAACCTTCATGATCCAACTCAATTACAGCATAGGTAACTGGATGTTTGCACGCCTTGTTACTTGTTGTTTGTTTGCCCATGCTTTGTACTTTGCATCCGAGTCGAAAGTGTCATGAATTTTGCAATGCACTTTCTTTTTGAAAACCCTATGTGATATTTAATCTTGTGATGATTGTAATATACATATATATGACGTCTTGTTACTTGTTGTTTGCTTGTCCATACTTTGTACATTGCATTTTAGTTTACATTGTAATGAATATTTTGCAATGCACTTCCTTTTAAAACCCAATGTAAAATTTAATAATGTGATGTTTTTTAAATCCATCTATACAAAAGAGAGCCTGAAGCCTTTTTAATTGTTGTTTGACTGCCCATGCTTTGTACATTACATGCGAGTCCACAATGTTATGAATATTTTGCAATGCACTTTCTTTGTTAAACCCGTTGTAGTCTTTGATCTTGTGGTGGTTGTTAAAACCAAAATCTGCAAGTTTTGAAATAGTATAACCATCCTTTCCATGTCCCTTGTATACAGTGAAATCCCACACTTAGACCAAATTAACCTTTAGAATGCTGGGTAATTTTCAAAAAAATAGATTTTTGTGTCGTCTGCTTTACTAAATCTTAAATGTCTGCTGAATTTTGATGAAGAAAGATACTCAGAGTAGCAAACAGGTAAGATACCAGGCCAGCTGCCAATTTACTTGGTGGCTGGCTTTGATCTCACCTGTTTGCATAAGCATGAAGTTTATTCCAGCACTATAAGGGTCAAATGATGTTTGGACTACATTGAATTGACATAGCACATTTTGAGGGACGGTACTTTATAGATACACAAACAGCGGTCTGACCCCAATTACTCATTAAACATCCGCGTTCACTGTGCGGACTAATACCTTCTTGGAACTAGGAGTGCAGTCCGGATTTACTCGCTTTGTTTTTCTTTATATAATAACTGTTGCCTCATGAGAAATCGTAAAATGTCCAGATGTTCGAAAAATAGACTATCGTTCAGTCTCTGTTCACAGAAATAATAATTATAGTAATGGTGGTAAAAGGAGCAGCTATTTCCTCGAGATGTTGCCCAAAGACATTTTCAAATGTATCCTCAATCATCTTGCTTTAAACGCACCTTAGTCCTTCAGCGCTATCAGCGCTTTGATTTTTAAAGCTGATTGGTCAGAGATGTGAGGAAATTTGAGTATTATAGTTTTATTTCTTAATGAGACATACTAAAGAATTGCCAGTGGAAGTTAAATTAGTTCGTATTTTAAGGATTTAGAGCCTCAATTCAATGCATGAATGTGTATTCAGATCAAAAGTGTTGCAATGGTTTTGAAATCTATTGCATAGTTACTGTCTTTACATACTTTGATATATTGACACAATTTGAATCAATTTTGGGTCACAGTCTTTTTTCCATTTGATATAATACCACAGTAACATTTTATTTTGACTTAATAATAATGTTTGATATGTAAATAGCCCGCTTTCAAAAGTAGAGTCGCTGCAAGGCAAAGGGTTATCTTTTTTCATGAGAGGTTGTCTCCAGACTGACCTAAAGAATGCCAATGGTTCTACCCAGTTGAGTATGAGGTTTTCCTTCATCATAAAAAGTCGTGCATTGCAACTTAACTGAAATAATGTTGATGTTATGTTAAAACCCATAAAATAGATAAAAAGATAAAGCAAAGTGTGTAGATTTAAATTGAGCTATTATAGAGTAATTATTATTCCTTTCTGAAAGATGCACAATATTACCCAACTGTTAAACACGTTTCATTTCTTCAAGAAAAAGACAGAGAAAAAGACAAAGAAAAAGCAAAAACATAAAGATACTGTAGATTATTTAAAAAAAAAATTGTCTTTTGTTAATTTGTCTCCTATTTTTGGGGGTTGCTGACAAGGATGTTTATTTGTGTTCTATGGTATCCGTGATGTAAACATGTTTTTTGAAATAAAGAAGGATTTTTTTTTTTTTTTTTGGGGGTTGCGATGTGTTAGTATGACACCTTTACCTGTGGATGAATGGGTTATTTCATTGCCCAATATGGGGTTGTTGAAATCTGACTTTGATGATTCAGTTGTAAACAAATGTCAAAACTGTTTTCTGTGCTTGTCACATAATTAATAATGATAGAGTTAGGGTAACTCTGCATTTTGACGAGGTGGGCAATATGGACAATTGATTTTTATGCCCCTGCCAATGCAAGATGCCGGTCTTAACTCAAATATTGAATCCATGTTAAAATGATATGGGCCTCGACTTCAAATATCAGAGAAAGGAAGTGTTTTTCATTTTATCTTTGTTTTTTTCTGTGCCCCTGTCAATTAGAACTAGTCACATTTTTCATGTACAGTATACGGGGAATCATCTTGGTAAATTTAACCCTTTCCCAAACAACAAATTTTCGACTGTCCCAAAGTGAAAGAGTTTTCAGACGACATTTCAAAATGTGATGAAATTGGAAAGTAATCTTCTGATAGGGCAGAAAACATTGTGGGAAAAAGAAAAATTGCTTCTAAATGTTTTCTAAAGTCGTCTGCAACAAAGTGGTCAAATGTCATTATTGTTTGGGAAAGGGTTAAACAACAATGCATATTTATCAAACCATCAGTGTTTCGGCTTATGCCTCAAGATTTTCTATACAGGGGGAATACATTTGAAAACAACAAACAATGAAAAAGCTTTATGTATTGAGTACAGGTGCAGTTTAGGATGTTTTTGTTCCTCTATAATATTCCTTGAATTTGTTCACTCAATTTTCACTGTGAGTGATAACCTGTAATTATCTGTTACAAATGATTAATAAAACTATGGATCTTTGACTTTCCACAAGCTCACATATTGGGAGTTGTTACTTTACAACATTGAAGTAGTTTTATGCTGTATGAACCTTTGATACATTAAGAATGGTGTTGATTCTTTTACTATTGTGAGGGTGTATGGCTTGGCCCAGTGGTTAAGATGGCGGACTGAAAACTCAGAGGTCTCGGCTTTGAGCCCCACCAGCACCTCTGGTTTCGAGGGCATGGCCTTTGGCAAGTCACTGCAGAGTGGTAGTCTAGTATTGGTGGATCCAGGAAAGCTGTAACATAACATGTCTCTAAATGTGGCAAAAATGTGGCATTAAGTGGTAATTTGTTAATGAGTATACCTTAAAATTACGGGTCCTGATTCCAAATCTGATCAAGTTTGGTCACAAGCCCATCACCCCCACCTGCTGCTTATCTTTCCAGCATTTTTTGAAGACCATGTAACACTATAGGACCGGAATGAGCATTAATTACCTTTTTTACTGTCGTTTCTTCTATCTGAAAAGATAATTCCTTTTGTTACATAAATAGCCTCTAATAATTCTGTTCCTTTTGCATGATGAATATGAGACTGTAACCTAACACCAACAAGCCTTTGTGCTCAGCATGTTATGGTTTTTAAATGTATTTTATAACAAATATTTGTGATCAAACTATATCTTTTTATCTTGGTTTAACCCTTTCCCAAACAATAAATTTTCGACTGTCCCAAATAGAAAGAGTTTGCAGACGACATTCCAAAATGTTTTTGAAAATTTGAAAATAATCTTCTGATAGGACAGAAAACATTGTAGGGAAAGGAAAAATTTCTCCTTTACCCACAATGTCTTCTAAAGTCGTCTGCAGCAAAGTGGTCAAATGTCATTATTGTTTGGGAAAGGGTTAACCCCTTTCTCCACCATACTTAACTTTTAAGTGTATACTACAGAAGACTTTGAAAACCTCTGTAATTAAAGGATAACTCACTCCAGATGAGCAGTTATTTCCATTGTCTCTATTGTTTCTATTCAATGTCATGAAAAAATGTATCTGTTTCTCATTATTCAGCCTTTTGCAGTATTTTGACAGTCTTCTGTGGTAATAATCTTTTTTTGGACAATGGAAAATAGTCTTAGCTTCATTTTGATTATTGTGCACTTATGCAACAGGATATGTACCCAAACTTATACAAATTTCTCCATTTTTGATAATGTCGTTGGTCCAGATTGAAAACTGCAGCAGTTGACAAAAAGAATGGCAAAAGGAAGAAATATAACCTAACCTTTATGTTTTGTTATGTAACCACCTCACTCTCTACAGCATAGCAACAATCAATCAGGGTAAGATGTAACCTCTTAGGTATTATCCTTTGCATCAAAAACCATAAGGTAAACATACTTCAAAAATCCAACCAAGAAATTTGATATGCTGTTCTTACCATTATTGTTAAGGTGTGATCCTATTTAACCCTTTACCAAACACCAAATTCTCGACTGTCCCAAATTGAAAGAGTTTGCAGACGACATTTCAAAATGTGATGAAATTGAAAAATAATCTTCTGATAGAGCAGCAAACATTGGGGGAAAAGGAGAAATTGCTCGTTAAGAGCAATTTCTCCTTTTCCCACAATGTTTTTTGTTTTTCCATGTTGTATGCAACAAACTGGTCAAATGTCGTTATTGTCTGGTAATGGGTCAAAAGAGAAAAGAAAAAAAAATCTATTGTATGGAAAATAATGTCAACCTGTGCGGAATGTACATTAATGCATTGAATGATAGACACATGAGAGGAAAAAGATCGTGAAAAAGATTAAAGACTTTAAATTATATTTCCTTTTGCTAGTTACATTGAACCTTTGAATTGAATAAGACCAATTCTATTTTGTTTTTACGGAGAAATGAGAAAGAAATATTTAACACAAAGGTATGAATCCCACCTTATTACATGGAAGCGTAAAATGACTTGCAATTTAAAAAAGTATAATAGGGTCAGGTTTTCTTCCTTGAAATCTCCATGAGTACAGAGATAGTACAGAGATAGTTTCCTCTGCTATGTACTTGTGTCAATTGAGACGTTTTGTACCACATGAATCAATGTTTAACCTTGGGTTCAGTGCAAGATCATAGTAACTGCTTCATTTTTTTGAAGGACTTACCATAGTCTTGCATTGAACCCGTAAAATGTGAAGCACTTACTATTGTCTTGTACTTAACTTAGGACGTTTGATTTTATAGTACCCCTGAAAACAGCAATTCCTATTCGAAGAGTATTATCTCTTGAATGTGAGAGTAATTTATGAAAGTCAAATCTATGTTTTAGACTAAATGTTAGTCTTTTTCTTGGTCAAACTTAAAATGCTTAACTGATAAACCCATTCCCTCATAAAGGGTTTGGTAGCCACTCAAATTTGGAATCAGTTAAACAAGGACAATGGAGTGTGAAAAGTAACATTTCTTTCATGATATTCTATTTAACTCATTACCAAACAATGACGACATTTGACCACTAAGTTGCAGACAACTCTGGAAAACATTGTGGGAAAAGGAGAAATTGCTCTTGACATGCAATTTCTCCCTTTCCCACAATGTTTTCTACTTTATCAGAAGATTACTTTCCAATTTCATCACATTTTGAAATGTGGTCTGCTAATCTTTCAATTGGGGACAGTCGAAAATTTGGTGTTTGGTAAAAGGTCATAACCATTTTGGCTATAGGAAGGTTTGCTTGATAAAAAAAGCACTTTCTCCTTCTTTTACATTGATTTAATCATTAAGTCTTTCATTTTGGAAACAGCAGATAACAAAGAATTTCAAGAAAATCTAACTTGTTAAAATTCGGTTTGGGATTCTGAAGACAAGGCGCTTAGTTATGATGTGAGTTTATTTTCTAGTTAAACCTGATCCTGTTCATGATTTGAGAGTCATATTGAATGGTGATAGCAGTCGAGATGTAGAGGTTGTTTGGAAACCACCGCTGGACCTTTTTGCATCTGGTATGGTTCTCCGTTACAGGATAGTACTTTTGTCCATAGACAACTGGGAACCAACTCGTACAAGGGTGAGTTTCATGAGAGTTTTTCTGTTGGAAATATTGCTTGCTTGCTTTCTATACAATGGTGGGTTATAGTATGTCTATTTCGAAGGAGCAATTTGAGCAATTTGAGGGTTCAATGTAAGATGGCATACTTGGACTTAGAACTCGGGGGTCCCAGGTTTGAGACTCACCTGGTTTCGTGGGAGTGACCTTTGGCAAGTTACATCAGAGCACCTGGTGAATCCAGGAAAGCTGTTGCATTACTAGATAATTGTTGGTATGGCGTTAAACACCATACCAAGCAAGACTAAAGAAATGCTTCATGCTTATGAAGCACTTACTATAGTCTTACAAAGAACTCTCTAATGGCCAATTCTTGTGTTTTGTGTTGTCTGCTTGAATGTCTTTTTGTCTGCCTTATCTAGATAAAAGTCATCTTTAGAGATATGTTTTACTAATCAGAACAGAACAGAAGTTAATTTTATCATGTGTACAGTAAAGATTCATAGCCATTACTAATCAGAACAGAACAGAAGTTGATTTGATCATGTGGACACTAAAGATAAAGAAATGAAGAAATGATGGCCACATTGAGTTCCCTGCATGAGTTGACCATCAACTTTCTGGTTCTGGTGGTATATGAAAACCCATGCTTTGTAATGACGTAACATCTAACACTCGGTAGAGAAATCACAGTCAATGAGTGTAAATGACCTAAAAACATCACCTGTTGACTGAAATTTCTCTAACGAGTGTTGGACGTAACCCTGTTATAAAGCATGGATTATTATATACCACTAGAATCCTAAAGTTGATGGTCACATCACGTGGGATACACTATGTGGCTTTCATTGGCAAAAGAAGGTGAAAAAAGTGAAAGTACCTGTTGCGCAGTCTGTCATCCAGTCTTCGGATTACTTTCTTTAGTTGTTATCGGTATACAGGGTTCTGGGCGGGTACTATTTGCTTTAAACTGGAAAGTTCCCGCCACCTATGTATACAGAGACTACTGAGGTAATCCAACAAAGAATGAACTTCAAAATGGCGGATTTTGGGTATTCTACAATGTTTTCCAGAATTGTCTGCAACAAACTGGTCAAATGGCGTTATTGTTTGGTAATGGGTTAAGATAGACCCCCCAGACTAAAGTGTCCTGCATTGGTCAAGAGTGGTTACTTAAAACAAGATTAATTACTCTTCTGGTATATTCACCAAAATTACAATCCCATTTTTTGACTAAGGGTGCGTCAGCACCTTATTGGATTACGGGTGCGTCAGCACCATAGTCCATGAATTGACATACCACTTTTTGAGGGACGGTACTTTAACGATACACAAACAGCGGTATGACCCCAATTACTCATTAAACATCCGCCTTCACTGTGCCAAATAATATCTTTTTGGAACTAGGAATGTAGTCCGGATTTACTCGCTTTGTTTTGCTCTATATTATTATAACTGTTGCCTCATGGGAAATCTAAATGTCCAGATGTTCGAAAAATAGACTATCCTTCAGTCTCTATTCACAGAAATGATAATTATAGTAATTGTGGTAAAAAGAGCAGCTGTTTTCCTCGAGATGTTGCCCAAAGAAATTTTCAAATGTATCCTCAATCATCTTGCTTTAAACACACCTTAGTCCTCCAGTGCTATCGGCGCTTTGATTCTCATTGTGACTAGATTATAAAACTTTTGATCTTTGTTGTTACAGGAGTTGACGAAGAAGCTTACTATGGAACCGAATTCCTTGAGTTTGAACTTGACTGGGTTGATTCCCCATGGAAACTACAATGTGAGTGTTCTGTGTAAACCAGAATCTTCACAGGGGGATATTTACTGGAGCAAAACCGAAACACTGACCTTCCAAACAAACACTGACAGTAAGTCAACCCTTTACTGAACGCCGAATTTTCAAATGTCCCAAATTGAGAGAGTTTGCAGATGACATTTCAAAATGTGATGAAATTGAAAAATAATCTTCTGATAGGGCAGAGAACATTGTGGGAAATGGAAACGAGCAATTTCTCCTTTTTTAACATTGTTTTCTAGAGTCGTCTGCAACAATCTGCTCAATCACCTGAGATGTATAAAAATACTGTCATTTATTCAATACCAACAACGTGAACATTTAAAATGTCAACTATTCAAGAACTTTCAAAATTTAAGTATATATTAGTGCCAGAATAGGCTTTAACCAAACACAACGCCTGCATGGCCGAGGGGTTAAGTGTTGGTTTTAAGACATCAAGGAACCTGGGTTACAATCTGGCTGGTACCATTGGTTTGTTTTTTAAAGTCTCCCTTGGCAAGACACTTCAGAGCCCTGGCCTAGTACTGGTGAACTCAGGAAAGTAGTAACATAACTGTAAAATTGCTGAATGTCTTAAAATCCTATATGGTCAGATGATAAACATTTCGCATGAGGTCATACTTGATGATAATCCTTTACTTATGCCATTAAGATGAAGCAGTTTATAAATGAACATTTAAACCACTGTGATAAAAGGAAAAATGTGTGCATGATGAGAAAGTTCTCCTTTTGTCACAAATGTTTTACTGGCAGAGTGCAATTTCATTGCGTGGATGGGGAATGGTTTAAAGGTTTCTACTGGGTTCTGCGTGTCCAAGGGGTTAAGGTGTAAGACTTGTAACATGGCTGTCCACTGGGGTCCGAGATTCAATTCTCACCAGCAGCACTGGGATCTATGTGGCAGTGTCATTGGGCAAGGCAGTGCAGGGCCCAAGCCTAGTACTGATGAAACACAGGAAGACTTCAATACAAATATAGTACTGTTTAGCCCTCAGAGTGCTGGAACCAACTTCATGTTTATGCAAACAGGTTAGATCCAGGCCAGTCGCCAAAAAAATTGGCGACTGGCCTGTGAACTAATCTGTTTGCTACTCTGATTGTATTTCTTCATAGAAAATATGCAGATATTCAAGGTTTTGGAAAGTAAATGACACAAAAGACTATTTTACAAAGATTACCAACCAATCTAAGGGTTTGAGTCTCCTGTGATTGAATCCTATACAAACAAAGGTACTATAGGTCCAATGCAGTATATTGCCGAGTAGAAACAAAGTAAGCAGGTGACATATTCTAAATGCAACAGTAGGTAGCTCTGATTAAAACCCCTTATCATTAGGCATAATATAGGTCAAACTTGATATATTGCCGAGTTAAAACAATGTAAAGAAGTGAGAGAGGTTAAATACAACGGTAGGTTATTCTAATCAGAACCCCTTATCTCAGGTATGGTATTGACCAATTGAAACATGAACATCGCACAAGAGCGCGATGGACCTATAACTGTGTATTTTTTATCTTCAATGTTACAGTTCCTGGAGCAAGCATTGGTCTCGTACCAGGCAGTTATTACTACGCCTTCACCAATGACAGTAGTGTTCAATTAGTCGTGTACTGGAAGGTAAGTGCTTTTTGGTCAATATACCGAAATGTTCCCCGAAAATGAGATTATTTCTCATTGATTGTGACTGAACATACAACAGCTCTTCTTTAATAATAGTATTCTCCTTTTCTTTACCATATGGTGCTTCTCTTAGCCACCTCCCTTAATTAACCATTTACCAAACAATAACAGCATTTTATCAGTTTGTTGCAGACGACTCTGGAAAACATTGTGGGAGAAGGAGAAATTGCTCTTAATGAGCAATTTCTCCTTTTCCCACAATGTTTTCTGCTCTACCTGTAGATTTTTTTTTTAATTTCATCACATTTTGAAATGTCGTCTGCAAACTCCAACATTGATAATCCAAATAAGGCATGTTTTTTACCATCATAAGTTATGTATCAGAACTATATTGCCGTAGACACTGCAGATCGCTGCTTAGTACTGGTGAAATCCGGAAGAGCAAAAAAAGAACTTAGATGATGGTTTATTTTATAACATATATGGGCCACGTCACGCGAAAAGGGGCACTCGGACATAGCAAACAGTGTAGCCCCAGACCAGCCGCCACGTCACTGACGCGGCGGCTGGTCTGGGGCTACACTGTTTGCCATCTAAGAGGACATCCAGTTATACCTTTAAATAGATACAAATGATAACTGTCGTGACTAGATGCTGGAATAATAGCGCTAAGATAGAGCTGAGTCAGCGCTTTTTTTATATGTCCGAGTGCCCCTTTTCGCGTGACGCGGCCCATATGTATAATATCTAAAAAGGTAAGGTTTTCCTCCATTATTACCAGTCATGCATTGCAACATAATTACAATAATATTGATTCGATGTTAACCATTTAGTTCATTATAAACAAATAGAATTATTATCAGTCATGCATTGCAACATAATTACAATAATATTGATTCGATGTTAACCATTTAGTTCATTATAAACAAATAGAGTTATTATCAGTCATGCATTGCAACATAGTTACAATAATATTGATTCGATGTTAACCATTTAGTTCATTATAAACAAATAGAATTATTATCAGTCATGCATTGCAACATAATTACAATAATATTATTTCGCTGTTAACCATTTAGTTCATTATAAACAAATAGAATTATTATCAGTCATGCATTGCAACATAATTACAATAATATTGATTCGATGTTAACCATTTAGTTCATTATAAACAAATAGAGTTATTATCAGTCATGCATTGCAACATAATTACAATAATATTGATTCGATGTTAACCATTTAGTTCATTATAAACAAATAGAATTATTATCAGTCATGCATTGCAACATAATTACAATAATATTGATTCGATGTTAACCATTTAGTTCATTATAAACAAATAGAATTATTATCAATCATGCATTGCAACATAATTACGATAAAATTGATTCGATGTTAACCATTTAGTTCATTATAAACAATTAGAGTTATTATCAGTCATGCATTGCAACATAATTACAATAATATTGATTCGATGTTAACCATTTAGTTCATTATAAACAATTAGAGTTATTATCAGTCATGCATTGCAACATAATTACAATAATATTGATTCGATGTTAACCATTTAGTTCATTATAAACAAATATAATTATTATCAGTCATGCATTGCAACATAATTACAATAATATTGATTCGATGTTAACCATTTAGTTCATTATAAACAAATAGAGTTATTATCAGTCATGCATTGCAACATAATTACAATAATATTGATTCGATGTTAACCATTTAGTTCATTATAAACAAATAGAGTTATTATCAGTCATGCATTGCAACATAGTTACAATAATATTGATTCGATGTTAACCATTTAGTTCATTATAAACAAATAGAGTTTGGAGGATTTTGAAAGCTTTATTTATCTATACTTAGCTAAATGGGTTTGCATTGTGTCAATATTACTTCAGTCATGTTTCAACAACTCTCTAATATTATTACATACAACTTTCTCTCTTTATAGAACCCATCCGATAAAGAAAGCCATGGTGACATTGATAGATACCAGCTAATGGTATTAGACTCCCAGACGAGAGATTACACAATAACGACAGATGCATCATTAGATGTTGTTATCGACCAGTCACCGACTGAGACATACAGTATACAGCCTAAGGAAGGATATAGATCAGAGGTTAATGGTTCAAGACAGAGCTATGTGGTGGAACCTGTTCTGAATGTGTCATCAGGTTACACGTTATTTGTGTGGGCTGGGAATGTGGCTGGGTTTTCAACTCAACCTGCTGAACTTTTCATACCACCCTTGGATGAAGGTAAGCAAACCAGAGAGACCACATAAGGTGACCAATAGAATTTATTTCTTGGTTTTATTCCTTTTTTGTCAATAAGTGTGGCAAAATCTTTCGCAAAATTTCGACAGTCCCATATTCTAAGAGTTTGCAGACGACATTTCCAATTGTGATGTGATTGGAAAATAATCTTCTGATTGGACAGAAAACATTGTGGGAAAAGGAAAATTTGCTCTTTACAAGCAATTTCTCCATTTCCCACAATGATTTCCAGAGTCGTCAACAAAGTCGTTAAGTGTTGTTATTGTTTAATAATGGGTCAAACTTATTTATTTCACATTGATTGTGAAAAAAGTTTTAACAACTTAAATAAATCCCTCTTGATTCTGCTTCCTGGATACATAACCAGTACTTACGCCAAATATGGAATAATAAATCCTGCTACTCACGGGATTCGAACCCACTACCCTTGTGGACAGTGGCTGACACTCTACATCTGGACCACTATCCTCCAGCAAAAAAAAATCAGCTTTAGCAGTGTTCCCTGCCTAACTTTCAATTCAGACAAAGCAAACAAATGTCTTTTGTATGATCAAATTCCTTTAGCCCTGACACATTTCTTTCCGACACCTCTGGTTTAATACTCAAGAAATGATTGTGACAAAAAGGAGAAATTGTAAAGTAATTTATCCTTTTGTTATAATATTTTCTACCCATAACATGAACTTTATTTTTCATACTTTCTTGTCATGCTTTTCATATTGTCTGTTGATCTTTCCTATATGAACTTATCAAATTTTTTCAAAATGGTTACATGCAACGAGACAATTCTAATGAGTTCCCTAAATAATTTTAGGCCAGAAATAAAGATATCTTAAAAAAGAAATGCAATTTATATGTTAAAGTATGAAACATTCTGTTTCAAAATGAAGAAACTTTGAGAGCATTGTTGACAAAAGAGAGTTAAATTAGTATTTTACAATATTCAGAAAAAAAATTCACACAAAGATAGTTTGATCTTTGCTCTGCTACTCAAAATCTTGGATTTTTAGCAATAATTAACTCTTAGAATGCTGGGTAATTTTCTTTAAAAAGGTTTTTGGGTCGTCTGCTTTCCAAAACCTTAAATATCTGCTTAATTTTGATGAGGAAAGATTCTTAGAGTAGCAAACAGGTAATATCACAGGCCAGCCGCCAATTTACTTAGCGGCTGGCCTGGATCAAACCTGTTTGCATAAGTTTGAAGTTAGTTCCAGCACTATAAGGGTTAAGGAAATTTTTTAATGTGTTTGAGATGAAGAACGTATCCGATGGCATCGAATCAAATCAGACAGGGAAGATAGCCACCCTATCATATATTGTAAATCGTACATCGCATATGGTAAATTGTTCATATTTCTATTGTGTATTGTGCATTAACCATGGGAACTCAAACAAAAGCACTATTTTACAGTTATCTCATTTTAAAGTAACGAGGGGATTTATTTTTCCATTTCAGTTATTTATCTCCAACCTAAATGGGTATTGGTTGAAATAGACAGTGAAAGGGGAAGAACTCTTGTGTCATGGGACCAAGGGAGGGTTTCTGAAGGGCATGTGACAACTGTGACCGTTTATTGGTGTAATGCTGAACTGACGGGGGAACTAACTTTATGTAAGGTAAGAATGAAACCATAATTGAATCAGGTAAGAAAATAGCAGACTTTCACCTATAAACTAAAAAGTGCAAGCTTTCAGAAGAGAGAATTTGAGAGTCAAAATGAAATGTTGTTGAAACAATACAGTTTTTGTATTGCTGTTAGATTTTTGTAGCGTTGTTTGATATAAACTTAAAAGAAGCTATTGAAAACATTATTAATTCCGGAAGTGTCAATTATCTAATTATGTAAAGTTTATATAATGAAAGATCTCAAAACAATGTCTCTCTTTTGGATTAAAAAACATGTTAATTCACTGTATACATACTTTAAAGAATAAAAAACAATCTAATTTTACTTCCATGTCTACTCTTCAGTGTATATCGTTGACCAAACTTCCCCATCTTTTGACCTGCATGATTAGCATGACTTACACGCTATGCTGAGTATCTAAAAATATCCTCGGAGCCGTCTGTAATGTTGGACCATGTGGTTTATAAGGCGGACAATGTTACCACGGGAGCATGGACGCTGTTATACCACTGGTTGTTTACAAGTATTATATTGATGTTAAAGAGTTATGTTACATTGCCCAATCCTCAATTCAATATGTTGAAAATTACCAAAAGCAATAAAGTAGTGAACAACAGTCCATCAATATAACTCTATTTCAGTTGGGAATTTTTGCAATTGAAAAAAAATTCAATCGTGACAGACTTTGTCGAATAGTCACAACTGTGCTCAGAAGATTGTTGAGTATTGAATATATCAGGTCATAATTATTCACGCATAGAGGGCAACAGACTGGGAATGTTGTCAACAATATCATAAAACAGTACATCTGTTGTGCAGTTTTAAAGAAATTAATTTTGAACTTCCAAATTTCCTTACATCTGTGAACAAGCACTTTTAATAGCACAGGTATTATTTTTGTTGGACCATACAATGGAACGCATCTTCAAACAATGTTTGGGGTCTTTCTTGGCCTATTGGTTTAAGCTGTTCCTTTTCACCTCAGGTTAAGGTTCTAGTCCCATCTGCACCACTTATTTTGTTGGAGTGTCCTAAGGCAAGACACTCCATGAAAATCTGGAGTATGAATGGAAATGGTTTACACAATATTAGACCTACATAAAAAAAATATGGAGAAAATAAAAAAAGATTAAATTATTACTGAATGGGGTAAATCTTTGTCATAAATGAAGTACATAAAACACTTTGAGGGTTCAATGTAAGACTAAAGTAAGTGCTTAAACAAACACGAAGCACTAACTGCAGTATTGCATTGAACCCTCGACTTATTGGGGCTATCTTGTTTTAGCTTTCATTTGCTGTATACAGTGAAGCCTCGTTTATCTATCCCGATTATCCGGATGTCTTGCAATCCGAACAAAATTGTAAGGGAACGGAATTATTTGACCAGTTTGTTGCAGACGACTTTTGAAAACATTGTGGGTAAAGGAAAAATTGCTTGTGACGAGCAATTTCTCCTTTTCCCATAATGTTTTCTGCCATATCAGAAGATTATCTTTGAATTTCATCATGGTATGATGTCGTCTGCAAACTCTTTCAATTTGGGACGGTCGACAATTTGGCGTTTGCTAAAGGGTTATAAGTATACACGTGCATACAGACCGTTTATGTCTTAATGTGTATAAGAACATGCTCTGCTTCATTAGTCCAGAATATTCAGTAAACCGGACATTTTGTTGGGAACGGACATGTTAGGATTAACGAGACATCACTGTACAACGATTATTTAGGGCTGTTGCAAGATCACATTAGTTAAGGTTATTTGAAAAATTGTATCGTAATATTGAGCCCATTGCTATTAAAAGGAAAGGAGTTTTTTACACCATGGATGGTTAAAGCTATATTTTATCGTGGTCTTTATCAGGAAATAGATTGGCAGAGAGTGGAATTTGAAAACAACAGTACTTGGATAAATCAGGCTAGTGACATGCAGTTTGCCGTCTCAATGGAAACCGCTAACAATATATCTGGTGGGTTGGTGTGGCAAAACCTTCAGTTTAAGTATAATGCAGGTAAGTGTCCTTTTATAAGTTTGTTAAATATCCATGTGCTTTTATTTGGTAATGATTTAACACTGTGATACATTTCATTAAGTCTTAACAAATTAACAATTTTCACTATATGTTATGACATAGCTGATGGTGTTCCTTAAAAATACAGGTTTAAATAAGGACCGGGCTCAGTACCCCTCCCAAACTCTCATGTAAAGTGGTTTGTAAACTTAGCTTGTTCTACGTTTTCCTGTCCCAAAAAATCTTTTGTACAGCATTTACTCTTACTAATTTTTGTACTATGATAAACAAAATGGTACTTTTGATTAAAGTAGAATACCCATAATCCGCCATTTTGAAACTCATTCTCCTGTTGGTATACTTCAGTTGTTCTTGGTATACATCGGTAAGGGCCAGAACTATTCTCATTTAACTAGAAACAACCAGCCCTAATTAATGAATACCGAGAACGAATGAAATACTCTGACAAAAGAAAAAATTACAAAATGGCGGATTATGGATATTCTACCTTCAGTGTCATCTGTCGTTGGTATTTAATCCATTACCAAACAATAGCGACATTTAACCACTTTGTTGCAGACGACTCTGGAAAACATTGAGGGGAAGGAGAAATTGCTCTTAACAAGCAATTTCTCCTTTTTTCCACAATGTTTTCTGGTCTGTCAGAAGATTATTTTACAATTTCAACATATTTTGAAATGTCGTCTGCAAACTCTTTCAATTTAAGACAATAACAAATTTGGCATTTGATAAAGGGTTAATATAAACTGTTATACTGTGCCCGTATTTTTTCAGTCCCGAAGACACCTACGTACAGTGTTAACCCTGACTTGTTATTTTCAGTTCCCAAGACACCTACGTACAGTGTTAATGCGGACCTGTACTTTTCAGTTCCCAAGACACCTATGTACAGTGTTAATGCGGACCTGTATTTTTCAGTTCCCAAGACACCTACGTACAATGTTAATGCGGACCTGTACTTTTCAGTTCCCAAGACACCTACATACAGTGTTAATGTGGACCTGTATTTTTCAGCTCCGAAAAGGCCTACATATAGTGTTAACGCGGACCTGGGTTTTTTTTCTCAGTTTCAAAGCGGTCTACGTACATTGTTAATGAGGACCTGTTTTATTCAGTTCTGAAAATGCCAGCGTACAGTGATAATGCTGACCCATATTTTTCAGTTCCAAAGATGCCTTTGTACAGTGTAAATGCTGACCTGTATTTTTCAGTTCCGAAGACGCCTACATACAGTGTTAACGCGGACCCAGGTAACGGCACTATACTCCAGCTCACCGTGACACATGGTGGACTGGAGAGTAGTGGAGGGAGACCAAATGTGTATGAAGTCGTCTGGACCCAAGTGTATGGAGACGATTCACCAACATGTCCTTTAGGTGAGGAATTGTATTCTATAGCTTCTGTCTATCGACTTTGTTTGTCATTATTTAAAGTAACAGCATTTGGCTGGAAAAGAAGATTTTTGATAAGTAAATCCTATTTATTTGTTACACTTATAGGACAGGCTTATCATGTATCAACCAATTTCCTTAAACAGGTGCTGGAGTCACATGACCAATGTTTACGATCTTATGTCTGTACATGATGGCCATATTGTGTACCCCAGATGAATTGACAATCAACTTTCCGGTTTGGATGGTATATGATAACCTTTGTTTTATAACTGCATTGTGTCTAACACTTGGAAGAGAAATTGCAGTTGACTGGTGCACATGTCCAAAAACATCATGAGTTGTCTTATACCACCAGAACTAGAAAGTTGGTGGTCAACTCTTGTGGGTAGCACAATGTGGCTATTATTGGCAAAAGTAGGTGAAAAAAGCAAAAATACCTTTTCAATAAAAGGCGCAGCCACCTTGTTTTGACATAATATCGAGTATAAGACAACAGCACACGAGAATTCTGGAGTATAGAAAATAAGGGGTTTTCTGAATTTCATTTGAAAATGGGTAGAAACCTTTGTGACAAAAGCAGTTGCTCAACAAGAGACTGTCCCCTGCAATAGAGGAAGCTGGAAGTAAATGTTTTTTAGCTCACCTGAGCTCTGCTCAGGATGAGCTTTCAGGATACTGGAATGTCCGTCGTCTGTTGTGCGTGCTTGTGTGCGTGCGTCCACAAACAATTTCAGCGTTTACACTCTAGAAGCCACATTTTTGGCCCATTCTTCCTGATACTTGCTCAGGATGTTTACCGTGATGATATCTCGATCGAGTTCGATCATGGGTGGGGTGGGGTCAAAAAGTAGGTCACTAGGTCAAATCTTAGTAAAATCTTGTTTACACTCTATAAGCCACATTTTCTGCCTATTCTTGATCAAACTTGCTCAGGATAATAACCTTGATGATATCTCAATAGAGGCTGATCATGGTTGGGGTGGGGTCAAAAAGTAGGTCACTAGGTCAAATCTTTGAAAAATCTTGTTTCCACTCTAAAAGTCACATTTTCTTACCAATCTTGATAAAACATGCTCAGACTGTTAACCTTGATGGTATCTTGATCGAGTTTGAGGGACATGGGTAGTGTGGGGTCAAAAAGTAGGTCACTGTCAAATTTAGACAAATCTTGTCCATTACTCATGTGTAACAGTGTTGTAACCAACACTTTACAAGTGTCAGGTGAGCGATCCAGGACCCTCAGGGTCCTCTTGTTTCTTACGTAGTTGGAAAAAAACATTTTGAATTAAAAAAAAAATCCCCATTACAGCAATAACACTTTTGTTGCCTTCTGAAGCGGTATATGTAGATGCAGCTTATAGAAAATACCCAATTGTTTAATTGTAATGGGAAGAAACTATTGTGATCAATAGGAAAATTCCTCATTGAGAGCATATTCCCCCCTTTGTCACTGTGTTTTCTTTTGTCTTCTACATTACATGAAGCTAATAGAAAATGCATCAGTCTTGCTGTAATGAAAGGAAAACATTGTGAACAAAAGCATAAATTTTATCATTTGGAGCAATTAACCTTTTGGCAACATTGCTTTCCAAATTCTAGTGAAGTATAAGCAGCTTAACAAAAATAAAAGGATGAATCCCTCGTTAGGAGCAATTAACCTTTTTGTTTTAGTGTTTTAACCCTTAAAATGCTGGGTAGCTTTCTTAAAATAGATTTTTGATGAGGAATGAAAATCAGGGTAGCCAACAGGTTAGATCACAAGCCAGCCGCCAATTTATTTACCTGTTTGCATAAGCATGAAGTTGGTTCCAGCACTATCAGGGTTAAAATAAGCAGATGTGAGGTATTACAGAGTTAACCCATTACCAAACAATGATGACATTTTACCAGTTTGTTGCAGACGACTCTGGAAAACATTGTGTGAAAAGGAGAAATTGCGCTTAAGAAGCAGTTTCTCCTTTTCCCACAATGTTTTCTGGTCTATCAGAAGATTATTGAGTTCATCACATTTTGAAATGTCGTCTGCAATCAATTTCAATTAGGGACAGTTGAAAATTTGGCTTTTGATTATGGGTTAATGGTGCCTTTTTTTCTCACAGAAACAGTGCCTACCCAGTATTCTGTGGATTTCAGCGCCGGTACCCTGGTCATACCTGGCCTGCAGCCTGGTACTGAGTATGTGGTGTGTTTGAGATGTGTGAATGACAAGGGTTCCGGCGCTTTCGGGAAACCTGTCCAGATCAGGACTAGAGCACTGCAAGGTAATTTACTCTCTTCATACACAGTGCCTTTTGACTTTGAATTGGAAAGAGGCCCAGGCCTGTTGAATTTGGTAATTATTTTGGCTGAAAATGCTTAATTGGGAAACCAAAACCTCATATGACTTTGAATTTTCGGAATTTTTGCATGATTTTAAAGAAATTTCCAACTGGGAAGGTGCCTTTAATGGGCCCCTGTTTAATCACACACAAAAGCATGCATCAAGATAGAGGATATGCATCCCCTTGCTAGGGTCCAGTGCAGCCCAGTTATTAAGGTCGCAGTCTTAGGACTGAGGGGTATCCGGTTTGAGCCCCACCAGTACCTCTGGTTTAGAAAAAATTGTGGGAAAAGGAGTAATTGCTCGTAACGAGCAATTTTTCCTTTTCCCTCAAGGTTTTCTGCTCTATCTGAAGAATATTTTTCAGTTTCATCACATTTTGAAATGTCGTCTGCAAACTCTTTCAAATTGGGACAGTCGAAAATTTGTCGTTTGGGAAAGGGTTAAACCAAATTGATTTTAGCCTGTAAATCATTCAAAATACTTTTATCCATTCAATCATAATGCGCCCTAAATGACCTTAGCTGTTGATGCGCCATAAAACACTATTCATTCTTTTTAGCATAGAACTCCTGAACCCATTAAACTGTAACATTACTGAAAAGTTGTTGACACAATGTTTAACCTCATATAAACTTTTAAATGTAGTGTTGGGTACACAGTTTAATTAACTTGGTGTGAATATAAAGGAGAACCAACAAATTAGGTTTTCTTTTTTCTTCCAAAGGGTTTCATGATACTTTGTATTGTAGGTAGTATTAGAATTGTTCCAAGGAGACTTTATTTTATGAGTACAGTCAAACTTGTGTTAAGAGGCCAGCCTATGGACCTGAGAAAATTGGCTGTTTAAGACAGGTTGGCTGCTTAACACAAATTGATGTTCACTATAAATCCAACAATGGGACTTCCTGAAGTGGTTGTTTAAGGCAGGTTGGATAAATCCAACAATGGGACTTCCTGAAGTGGTTGTTTAAGGCAGGTTGGCTGCTTAAAAGGATGGTTTCTTAGCACAAGTTGGACTGTACCAACAATATAGGATTAACCAGATTGTTTCTGATGAACTGCACATCATGTCTTTGATATTTTTCAGTGAACAGAGTATTGCTTGTTATAAAATTATATACTCGCCTAGTGCTGGAGCCGTCTTCATGCTTATGCAAACAGGTACGATCCAGGCCAGCGGCCAAGCAAATTGGCAGCTGGCCTGTGATCTTACCTGTTTGCTACTCTGAGTATGTTTCTTCATCAAAATCAAGCAGATATTTAATGTTTTTGAAAGCAGACAATACGAAAATCTATTTTAAGAAAATTACCCAGCATTCTGAGGGTTAATATGTCTCCATACATTTCAGGAGGTATTAATGGGGACGATAGTTGGATTATTGGTATGGCTACAGGTTTGGGATCAGTAGTAATTCTAGTAATCCTGATACTCATAGGGTGTTGGTAAGTTATACAGTTTTAAGCCTTTACCAGACGCCAAATTTTCGACTGTCCCAAATTCAAACAGTTTGCAGACGACATTTCAAAATCTGATTAAATTGAAAAATAATCTCCTGATAGGGCAGAAAACATTGTGGGCAAAGGAGAATTGCTCATTAAGAGCAATTTTCCCTTTTCCCACATTTTTTCCAAAGTTGTCTGCAGCAAACTGGTCAAATGTTGTTGCTGTCTGGTAATTGGTTGAAGAGGATGGGTAGACCTGTAACTTTTATAATTTTCTTTGACTTGCATGAGCACAGTTGAACCAGGGGTGGTGAAAGCTGATTTTAAACTAGCTTGTCCGTAACTGCCAATTTCTTGTATGCACTTGTCTATATAACGGTTATATACTTAATGTTTATTATAGTTCACTTGTTTGTTCAGGCTTTGGGACAAGCTTGGCAATATGGACAATCAGTTTTGCCATCCCTGGTTTAACCCCCTTATTTCATGATATCTCAATTTAACTCTTTTGCTGCCAATTTTCTCGGAAACAAACTTCTCAATACAAATTGAATTCCTGGAAATCACAGAAAAAATAGCTGTATCTATTCAACATATATTGATGGTATGATAAATTAGTTTTGAAACCTAAAACAAAGATTGCACATAAACTGTTTTGTACATTAACATACATGTACTTAACGTTGCATATTCTGACTTTTGATGATATTGAACTTGACACCATGTCACTAAGTGCGGTAATCAACAATACAGAACCAAACGGCATGTTTCAGTTGCCGATTGGCGACATTGGCACTCCATAGCATGTCTCTGATTGGCCATATTGGCAGCCACATTGGCACTCCATAGCAAGTCTCTGATTGGCCATATTGGCAGCCACATTGGCACTCCATAGCAAGTCTCTGATTGGCCATATTGGCACTCCATAACAAGTCTCTGATTGGCCATATTGGCAGCCACATTGGCACTCCATAGCAAGTCTCTGATTGGCCATATTGGCAGCGACATTGGCACTCCATAGCAAGGCTCTGATTGGCCAAATTGGCAGCGACATTGGTACTCCATAGCAAGTCTCTGATTGGCCATATTGGCACTCCATAGCAAGTCTCTGATTGGCCATATTGGCACTCCATAGCAAGTCTCTGATTGGCCATATTGGCAGCGACATTGGCACTCCATAGCAAGTCTCTGATTGGCCATATTGGCACTCCATAGCAAGTCTCTGATTGGCCATATTGGCAGCCACATTGGCACTCCATAGCAAGTCTCTGATTGGCCATATTGGCACTCCATAACAAGTCTCTGATTGGTCATATTGGCACTCCATAGCAAGTCTCTGATTGGCCATATTGGCACTCCATAGCAAGTCTCTGATTGGCCATATTGGCAGCGAAAGATTTGATACATTTGGTGCAGAAGACTTTGGAAAAGACTGTGTAGAATTCTTTAACTGTGTAGACTCCAATCTCAACTCATCAGGTTTATCCAATGAAAACGCCTCTGAGAGAATACGGATGCCACCATATTGTTTCTCGCGAGGCTTATGTCATTGTGCTTTGGTTTCCAAATATAATTCTATAATTTGAAATCTTAATAGTCATTTATTTCGATGAAAAAAACAGTTATATATGTCACAACTCATAATCTCACTATTATGTATGAGTTACTGATAAGATATTATTTAAAATGATGGTCAGCACTTACTTAAACATTTAACTACTTAAAGTGGATGCTTATAGGAAATGTGATATGAGCCTGGGACGATTTACCCGAAATATTGTAACTCTACACTTATTTCCATGGTATATTTCTCAGCTAACGAAAATACCTGAGTAGTTCCAATTATGGAACTCCTCTCCATGTGGGTTGAAATCATCAGATTTGCATAAGCATGAAGTCGGTTCCAGCACTATAAGGGTTAAAAAGAAACACTGAAATCCGTTTTTTATTCTTTCATTCTGTCTTACAGGTGCATACGAAAAATGCGTAGTGTGAATCTCAACAACCAAATAGCAGACATAGTAAGATTCTGAACATTTGCTTACTTTACTTTATTTCAACCTTTTATTTTATTCAAAACCTTTTTGCAATAGATAAGAATTAGGCAAAGAGTTTTTTAACATCTGATTTTCTTTAAAGAGTCTATTCTGTTTTTCATGTAGACCGCTCAGTGTAACACTATCGTAAGTGCTTCATATTTATGAAGCACTTCCTGTAGTCTTGCATTAAACCACTGATACACAATCAGCTTAACCATTTAAGTTGACTTTATTTTGTGCTAGGAGTAATATTTTTGTGACAAATTCAAATGTCATTCAATTCGTCATTATTGGGTGACCGAAAAAAAAAATGAAAAAAAGATGTTCCCTGGAGAAGGCGTTCTACCTAAACACAACCCATCGGAATTTAATGCTCAAATTATGTATTCTATAATTATTATAATATTTTACTACATGTTGTTGTTGATATTTTATCATGTATATTTCTTGGACGCAAATCAAAGTTTTCAAGGTTTCATTGAATGATATTATGGTTTTGCTTGAGACCTCTCTCTGATTTCATTTAGAAAACATTTGGTATCGTGAAGCAAGATCGATTCCTTTAGAAAAAGTGGTCAAGGAGAATTAAAAAATTACTAAGATGTCTGTCCAAGACTTGTGTGAATATGGTCGCAACAATAATATCAGTCAGTTAAGCTATCTATGGAGGGCCTCTGTAGCCTAGTGGTTAAGAGTACAGAACTTGAAATCATATGGCCCCCCCATTCAACATGGGTTTAAATCCCAATAACAGCTTTTGGATTATCATGAGAGGTAGTCTCCAGACTGACTTACGGAATGCTGATGGTTCTACCTTGCTTGACCAGCCTTATGGGTAGCTGAGTATGCAGCCTTCCTCCATCAGGAAGAGTATCACACCATAACTGAAACAATGTAGACACAATATAAAACCCATATAAATGAATAAATTAAAAAGTTATCTATGTATCCTATCTTATCGAAACAACAAATTAAATTGTTATATACTGTTATGATAATGACATATAGTATTGATTTCTCCCTTTTCCTGTAAAAAACAGTTTCAGACTGCCATGGAGGCAAAAACGTTTGTCCAAAAACATAGTTAAGATGGAGACTTACATTTTCGGAGAGATACACTTTGTTTTGAATGTTGTGATAATTTCTTGGGTTTTATTTCAGGACATACCTGACAAGTTTGAAAACCCAAAGACAATCATAGAAATGGTAAAGCTTCTATTATGTTCATTTATTAATATTGTCAACACCCTTTTTAAAGATTTACTAACATATCAAATCAAGAAGACCTGAATATTGCTACTAATCAATTTAGGGTCCTGCATGGCCCAGTGGTTAAGGTGTGGTCATGGGTTCAAGCCCCACCAGTACCTCTGGTTTCTTGGAAGTGTCATTTTGCAAGACAATTCAGAGCTCTAACCTAGTACTGGTGAATCTAGGAAAGCTACAACATAATTAAAAAATTGTTGAAGCAGCATTAAACACCATATTAACAAACCTTGTAATTTCATGGGGACATTTATGGGATTTTAAGATTCTGCTATTGGTTAAAGAATTATTTTTGCAAAAGGGGGGAATTGCTCATTTGAGCAATTCCTCCCTTTTCCAAAAAAATATTCATTTCCATGCTGAGCCTTATCATTTCATTAACTTTGGAGGAGTGGGTAACTTTGCATGTCTTAGGAATAAGACCACAATGTTCCTCTCCATGAAGGATTGAATCTACTACTGGAAGATGTGGATTTCTGTTAGGTGGTCTGGAAGTCAAGATAAGTTGTATGATATACAATTGAAGGCAGTTATTGAAAGCATTAGCATAGGTGAAAGGGTTCAGGAATATTCCTGATTTTCAGGATTTGGAGACTTTGTGTGCCTATATAATGCCATAGCAAACATGCCTTTTAAGGATAAAGAACTACAGATTTCAGGTTTTTGAAATTCTTGAAATTTCACCCATGCATTTATTAAGAAAGTGTCAATATATCTAAGCATGTTCAGTCGTAATGTGGTAGTCTTAACCTGTTGCATTGCTTTTGGATATGAACATATATTGGCTCATGTTGTACAGTCCCTGAAAAACTATTTCGCTGCCAATTTTTTTGGAAAACAAACTTTTCAATGCTAATTAAATCCTTAGAAATCAAAGAAAAAAGCTGGGTCTGTTGAAAAAGACTAAATTTCATTAAATTATCAAGTTGAAACTTTAAACAAAGATTACACATGAACTGTTTCTCATAATAACATTGCTTTACACCATGCAGTCTGATCAGATCACCTTGACCTTTGATGATATTGACTTTGACACTATGTCAAGAAATATAATCAAAAACAATGCAGAACCAAATAGCATGGTTCAGTCGCAGGTCACATTGGCATGGAAAGGGTTATTATTAATTTTTACTTCCAGTGGTTATTTTCTGGTGTGTTTCATACAACTTATAAACAAATTAATTTAAAACTCCCAAATCTTCTCACATTTGTGATTAAGCAGCTTTAACCCATTACCAAACATAAACTCATTTAACCACTTTGTTTCAGACGACTCTTGAAAACATTGCGGTAAAAGGAGAAATTGCTCGTAATGTGCAATTTCTCTTTTTTCCGCAATGTTTTTTGCACTATCGGAAGATTATTTTCCAATTTAATCACATTTTGAAATGTCGTCTGCAAACTCTTTCAATTTGGGATATTCGAAAGTTTGGTCTTTGGTAAAGGGTTAAAAAAATTAATTTTAACTCACAAAGCTCCTCACATTTGTGATCAAGCAGCTTTAACCCTTTCCCAAACAAAAACGACATTTGACCACTTTGTTGCAGACGACTTAAGAAAACATTGTAAGAAAAGGAGAAATTGCTCGTAACAAGCAATTTTTCCTTTTCCCACAATGTTTTCTGCCCTATCAGAAGATTATTGTCCAATTTCATCACATTTTGATATGTCGTCTGCAAACTCTTTCAATTTGGGATAGTCGAAAGTTTGTTGTTTGGGAAAGGGTTAGACATGTTGTCTTCTGTTGCTGTTGCTTCAACCAGATAGGTATTGTCATATGAAAGGATGGGTTTAAATTGTTCAAGTTTCCATTACAGAAACCTGCGAATAATGACAGTGGGAAGGGGTCCCCTTCTTCAGACAGTCAGCATTGGGAAGGTAGGTTAACCCTTTACCAAATGCCAAATTTTGGACTGTCCCAAATGGAATGAGTTAGCTTAGTTTAAACCTATTTATTTTACATCAATTGTGAAACAAGTTTTTACAACTTAGATAAATTACTCTCGATTCTGCTCCCTAGATACATAACCAGTACTCACGCTGAATGTGGATTAATGAAAGGTCACAACACAGATCCTGCCTTAAAATGGATTTAAACCCATGCCCCTCGTGTCCAGAAGCCGATGCTCTACCTTTGGACCACTGCCCTCCATAACGAAAGAGTTTGCAGACATTTCCAAATGTGATAAGATAATAGGGAATAATTCTGATAGGGGCAGAAAACATTGTGGGAAAGGAGAAATTGCTTGTTAAGAGCAATTTTTCCTTTTCTCACAATGTTGTCCAGAGTCGTCTGCAACAAACTGGTGAAATGTCATAATTGTCTGGTAATGAGTTAAAATATAATGGCTTCTTGCAATGGATTTCTGGGTAATGGGGATTGCATAATGGGAAGTACTGGCACAGATCACGGTACTATTTAACTATACTTTTTAAGGATTGCTCAAGTCAACATTTTATAAATATGTATAGTATCTTGAATAATAAATGCACTTTATTGCAATGTTACGGTCATGTCATTGGAAGTGTCTCGGAGAGACCATTGCAATGATGTTTTACTTTGCAAAATATAGCGAAATAAAAGGGGACATTGTTTTTAATTTATGCAAATTTTTAGCATAACATGTTTAGCAAAACACTACCAAAGGCTTTTGTGGCTTTGAAGTAAGAGTAAAGAACTGGAAGTTACATACTGATTGTTTTTTGTTCTATATGGGTTAAAACCCCGTAACATGTACCAGTAAAAGTAGTAGATTTAATGGCTTCTTTCCATGGGACTTAGAGTAATTTGGATTGTAGGATTAAAACAGGAAAATACATATACAGGTCACGGTCGTCATGGCCTAGTGGCTAGAGTATAGTCAATCTTGTTTTAAAACATTATCACCTAATGCCACATTTTTGCTTCTTGCAGCCGACTTTCAAAAAGCATTGTGGCAAAAGGAGAAATGGCTTGTCACAAGCAATTTCATATTTAGCCACAATCCTTTTTCAATCTATTCACATTTAACAAAAGCAGAACTGAATGTGGTTTTGCACACGTTTACAAAGCTTCTCTAAAGTTGTCTGCTTTAAGTAAAAAAAAAAGTATTGTATGCAGGTGGTAAAGAGTTATGATACCATAGTAAATGGAGACAGATGAATGTGTTTTTATTTTGCCTAACAAATATTTTTGTCATGTATGGACACAAGAGGTCTCATCCTTATCTGGAAAAAAAATCAGGCTATTGCCGTTGACGTTACCTCTTTCTATTTATAGCTCATACTTCATAATATATTATACAAACAGTCCAAATGGAATGAAATAGCCCCCTGGGAAGAAGTAATTATGATACAAGGAGACATTGAGTATTTATCTGGGATTATTTCATTTTTCTAGTCAAAATTGGGGTCCTTTGTGGCCCAGTGGTTAGGTTGGTTGTTTTAGAATTTGGGGGCCCCGGGTTTGAGCCCCACTTACACGCCTCTTACACCTCTGGCTTTGTGGGAGTGACCTTTGATAAGTCACCTCAGAGCCCTAACCTATTTACAGGTGGTTCCAGGAAAGCTGTTACATAACTAAAAAAAATTGTTGATACACCGTTAAACACCATACATAAAGAAAATAATTCCAGACACCATTATGTTCCTTGAGCCATCTTCTTTAAGTGGGTTATTTCATTTATTTTCTTACTGTCATGTTTTACAATATTCCCTTTTTTCTATTGTTTTTATTCTAAATATTAAAATGGAAAGATATGTAACAAAGTATTACATGAAACAAAGACTACATAACTATGCACTTACTATAGTATTGCATTCAATATGTAACATTCAATTAATATTTGTTTTCATCAACACACTAACCTTCTATATAGGGGGCCTCCGTGGCCTCGTGGTTAGAGTACAGAACTTAAAATCACAAGGTCCCTCTCCGCGTGGGTTCAAATCCTGAGAGGGATATAGATTTTCATGAGAGGCAGTTTCCCAACTGACTTAGGGAATGCCGATGGTTCTACCCGCCTTGACCAGCCCTTTAGGGCAGTTGAGTATGGGGTCTTCCTCCATCATTAAAAGTCGGACATCGCTTCATAACTGAAATAATGTTGATGTGATGTAAAACCCATATAAAAAAAAAAAACCTACTATATACACTCTTTAGATTCAGGTGAAGGATTTACAAGACCAAGAAGCTGGAGCCATGTTTCTGATGACAGCGTCTCATCTGCCATTACTGGATATATACGTGTTGACGGGGATATCTCTGCTGGATATGAGAAGGACTCTCTATTAGGCGAAACTGCCAATGATGAGGACGAGAAGGGAGAAGTTAACGAAAATTTCGAAGCTAGACCAATCAGTAGACACGCTTATCAGGAAATTGACGAATGTTCTCACGAATCTAGAAATCCACAAACTTGTGATGATAGCAAAGACCTGCTTCCCCTAAAAGTGGAAGAGACTGCTTATGTACCTGAAGCTGATGTAGGTGTTAAAGTCAGCAATCCAACTGCAACTACAGCAGGGCTGTATTTGGATACAGTTGTTGGAGCTGAAAGAAATGCACTTGATAATCAAGGGGATATTTCAGACGAAGTGGTTTGTGAAACAACAACCAGTTCACTGTCCTTACAAGCTGAAGGTATTGGCCAAACTTCTACGGAAATGGAACATTTGCAAGACAATACTCAATGCTCTTCTAAAGAGATGAGTGATACATCCAATGCTGACTTAACAGATAATACAGTGTCCCATTTAAACGATCAAAGTCGGCTTACCTCCGAATACTCTGAAAGATGCCACGCACAAGAATCTCCAACAAAGAGTTTAAATGCAAGTACATGTATAACAGAACAGTTGGCAGGCATTGGAAGTAAACAACCATTTGGGTATTATACACATGACATAAAGGATGCAAGTCTTCCAGGAAACACTGTAACACTGATGGCAAATAAAAGTGACAGACTCTGTAACAATACTCCAGACACTTGTGTTACAGTTGATGAGAATATTGCTGCTACTTCTGGTGTTTTTGAATCCATGATTGATGATATGACTGATTCTGATGAGGATGATCCTAATGATGAGATTGAACTGAATGACCCTCATGATAATTATTGTAATCCTGACTCGATATCCATTGGACTAGAATCAAATGTAAGTTCGGCAAGTGCAATTACCAAAAGTGATTCGTTTAGTGATGTTGACTTGGAATGTCTGAAGACTAGTGAAAAGGATGGTACAAATGCAATTGGAACTAATAACAAGCAACTCACTAATGATAAAGATACCAGTGTTCACGGAGAGTCAGTTACTGTGAATGACAATCATTTTACAAGTGGTACTATCGAAAATATTGCCAAAGCCCATCAGCTTAGTTTAGACATATCATCTAAAAGACACAATGGGTTTATCAATTATACTGAAACTGTGGGACCTGCTTTGAAACCGATTATTGGTTTTGAAAATAATGTGAGTCCTAATAATGCAAATCCTTTACTACAGTGCAGTAAATCCAATGTAGGAGACAACAAACTGTTAAGTGAATCAGGACAAAGTTGTGATACATATGTTTGTGCTAGAAATGATTTATCATTATAACACATCAGTGACTGACAATTTTGATTCATCCAACTTATAGAGGCTTTATGGCTGCTCATTAACCCTTAGAATGCTGGGTATTTTTCTAAAAATATGTTTTTGTGTCATCTGCTTTCCAAAATCTTTAAAAAAAATCCGCTTAGATTTGATGAGAAAAGATACTCAAAATAGCAAAGAGGTTGGATCACAGGCAAGCCAACAATTTATTTTTGAGGTTTAAAACAAATGTGACAACCTTGTTTCTACTCAGTAATTGAATGAAAATGCAGTTCATTTTGTTTTGATAATTGGTCTCTGTTTAACTGTTTCCCAAACAATAACGACATTTGACCACTTTGTTGCAGATGACTTTAGAAACCATTGTGGGAAAAGGAGAAATTGCTCGTAACGAGTTCTGCTATTGTGATATTTGCAAAGATTGAAAAAGCTGTGTGGGAAAAGGAGAAATTACTTGTGACAAGCAATTTCACGTTGTGCCACAATGCGTTTTGAAAGACGTCTGCTGCAAGATGCAAAAATGTGGAGTTATGTGGAAGTGTGTTAACAGTTAACCCTTCAAATACTTGTTTTATACCTCCTGCAACAGAGAAGAGAACTGAACAAGGTAGTGTTACAAAAGGAGGGACTATTTTTGGTTCTCAACTTTTTCTTTTGTCAAACTGGTTTTGAAACAAGAATTACATTTTAAACACTTGATTATTTTTGCATTAATTAAAAGGTTTTTTTTTGTGAAATTTCCTATCTCAATTAACCTATGGTTTTTTCATTATTTCCCCAGTCATCTTCTTAAAGAGGCTCTCTCAGAAATAGAGATTTTGACTTCATAAGATAACTTGTCTTCTACCTTAAAAATTAAAGCATAGATTTTTAAAGTAATCTAGAACTCGATAATTGACAGCTTCCCAACCCTGCTTGTGACAGTACTAGACAGATAAAGAACTTTTGAATCACAGATATTGCAGACTTTTGAATGGATTAATTTTGTAAACAATGATTAGTTTAAATTAAAACTTTAATTAAGAGATGGTATTCTAAGATATCATTGTCACATGGGTCTTCGGAATGTTTACTGTACATGGAGGCATACATAATTTTATCAAGCAAAAATTCGTTCAGCGAGGATTAGAACAAACAGTGAAAACATTAAGTTATTGAATCTTGCTCAATTTGATATGAAAAATAAAAAGCTCTCACACTTACTACATTGGATGTTGAGAATTTCACATGTCGTTGTTGTTGTTGATGTGTAGTTTTTGATTTTGGTAGTTATGATAGCAAGGTGTGTTAGATAGAATTCCTATTCCTATTTATTTATAAACCGGCTTTTGCAAAGAAGAACTAACAGGCGCAAGGCTTGCTTCATACTTATTAATGAAAACGACGGGGTTTTAGCAACTTAAGAAAAGAAATTGAAAACGGTTTTTGGTGTAGTGACAAGGATTAGGAATATCCAATTTTAAACGTTTATTTCTCCCAAAGCACAAATCTCTGAGAAAGTCTCTTTAAGGTGGGTAAAAATGTGTTCTGTTGAAGGAAAAGTATTTAACAAAAGGCTAGGTTTTGGTTCGTTTTACATGGATTTTCTATTTTGTATATCTTGATAATGATCCATTCATATGTTTTATGATTACATTGATTAACTAATTATTGTGTATCTATTAAACTTACCTGTGTTTTGTTTATGCATGTGACTTTAAAAGTCATTCCCTATGTAAGATACATATGAAGTCATTTTGAGACAAGGGCAGTTTGCTCATCATTAACAATTTATCATTTTGGCATTATGATTGCAATGTTCATTATCTCTTTATTTAATGAAACATAAGTTTGCCTCTTCTGCTAAAGAATTCGTTAGAAACTAATGTTACAAATTTAAAAAGGGGTCCTGCAGGGCCCAGTGACTAATGTGGCAGACTTTAAACTTGGGCAGTCCCAGGTTTAAACCCTTCTGACACCTCTCGTTTTGTGTGAGTGTCCTTTGGCAAGTCACTTCAGAGATCTGTCCTAGTATTAATGGATCAATTAAAGCTGTAACATAACTGAAAATTGTTGACACGGTGTTAAACACCAAGCAAACAGTAATGAATTTCAAGCAAGAAATTGAATCTTTAGTCACCATGGTTTCTACCTTAAATCAGCAAGAACATGCTATTTAACACATTATCACCTAATGCCACATTTTTGCGTCTTGCAGGAGATGACTTTCAAAAAGCATTGTGGCAAAAGGAGAAAATGCTTGTCACAAGCAATTTCTCCTTTTGCCACAATGCTTTTTCAATCTTTTTACATATCACAACAGCAGAACTGAAAGTTTTTTATGTGATTACCAAGTTTTTCTAGAGTGGTATCCTTCAAGTAAAAAATGTTGTCGGCAGGTGATAAAGAGTTAATACTTCATAATTTTGGTCTGCAGTAGTTATGAATTCAGGCCAGTCACACAGATTTCTGCATGAGGAGTTGGTAAACCAAGTAGGTAAACAGTGTGTTTGAGATTTACATTTGATCTTATAATGATTGTTTAATGTGCTTGTTCACAGAAGAAAAAATAATTCAAAATAGAATGTCATTAAAGCTTTACAGTTTTTGTTGTGTTGTTTGATGTACAACCAAAAGTATCTTTTGAAAGCATAATTGATTCAGTAAACATCAATTTATCTAAGTTTACAATATATGCTATAGATTTCAAAAGCAATGTCACACTCACCCGTTTGGATTAAAAAACATGTTAATTCACTGTATTCACACTTTAAAGAATTTAAAGCAATTTTGTTTCCAACGACTATTTTGCAGCGTGTTTCATATATATATATATATATATGTGTGTATGTATGTATAGCCGTTGAGCAGTTTTTAAGAAACTGATTTTAAAGTCCAAATTTATTTAATCTGTGAACAAGCACCTTTAATAATAGGCATTTATTACTGAAATGTTTCACCATTTTGTAAACCAATATCAATAATTTAAAGTATCACATATATACCTCTGAAATATCTTGCCATGTTTAGGGAATAAAACAATATACATTGTAATTGATATGAATTATTGCATGTTATACAGAATAAAACATTATCAATAAGCTAGAAGTTGACTTATGTATTTAGAATTTTTTTTTTTTCAACATAAGTGGTTCTGTCAGACACAAGTCTCACCAAAAGTTTTTCCACTGCTTTTTTGTTGTTCCATTAAGTCAAAGAAACACTATGTGTCGATGTGTTTGTATCTGTCTGTGGGTGTGTTTGTATCTGTCTGACTGTGGGTGTGTTTGTATCTGTCTGTGGGTTTGTTTCTATCTGTCTGACTGTGGGTGTGTTTCTATCTGTCTGTGGATGTGTTTGTAACTGCCTGTCTGTGGGGGTGTTTGTAACTGTCTGACTGTGGGTGTATTTGTATCTGTCTGTGGATGTGTTTGTATCTCTGTCTGTGGGTGTGTTTATATTTGTCTGTTTGTGGGTATGTTTGTATGAGTCTGTGGGTGTATTTGTATCTGTCTGTGGGTGTGTTTATATCTGCCTGTCTGTGGGTGTGTTTGTTTCTGTATGCTTTTGGGTGTGTTTGTATCATTCTGTCTGTGGGTGTGTTTGTATCTGTCTGTATTTGGTTGTGTATGTATCCTTCTGTCTGTGGGTGTGTTTGTATCTGCCTGTCTTTGGTTGTGTGTCTATCTGTCTGTCTTTGGGTGCGCTTAAATCTGTCTGTCTTTGGGTGTGATTGTATCTGCCTGTCTATCGGTGTGTTTGTATCTGTCTTTGGGTCTGTTTGTCTCTGTCTGTGAGTGTGTTTGTATCTATCTGTTTGTAGGTGTGTTTGTATGAGTTTGTCTGTGGGTGTGTTTGTACAATTCTGTCTGGATGTGTTTGTATCTGTCTGTGGGTGTGTTTGTACCTGTCTGTGGGTGTGTTTGTGTCTGTCTGTGGATGTGTTTGTATCTGTCTGTTGGTGTGTTTGAATCTGTCTGTCTTTGGTAGTGTGTTTGTATCTGCCTGTCTGTGGGTGTGTTTGTGTCTATCTGTGGGTGTGATTGTGTCTGTCTGTGGGTGTGTTTGTATCTGTCTGTTGGTGTGTTTGCATCTGTCTGTCTTTAATAGTGTGTTTGTATCTCCCTGTCTGTGGGTGTGTTTGTATCTGTCTGTCTGTGGGTGTGTTTGTATCTGTCTGTGGGTGTGTTTGTAGCTGTATGTGGGTGTGCTTGTATGTGGGTGTGTTTGTATCTGCCTGTCTGTCAGTGTGTTTGTATCTGTCTGCCTTTAGGTGTGTTTGTATCTGCCTGTCTTTGGGTGTGTTTGTATCTGCCTGTCTATGGGTGTGTTTTTATCTGTCTTTTGGTCTGGTTGTTTCTGTCTGTGGATGTGTTTGTATCTGTCTGTGGGTGTGTTTGTATCTATCTGTTTGTAGGTGTGTTTGTGTGAGTTTGTCTGTGGGTGTGTTCGTAATGTCTTTTGTAGTGTTTGTATCTGTCTGTGAGTGTGTTTGTATCTGTCTGTCTTTAGGTGTGTTTGTATCTGCCTGTCTTTGTGTGTGTTTGTATCGGCCTGTCTATGGGTGTGTTTTTATCTGTCTTTGGGTCTGTTTGTTTCTGTCTGTGGATGTGTTTGTATCTGTCTGTGGGTGTGTTTGTATCTATCTGTTTGTGTGAGTTTGTCTGTGGGTGTGTTTGTAATGTCTTTTGCAGTGTTTGTATCTGTCTTTGGCAGTGTTTGTATCTGTCTTTGGCAGTGTTTGTATCTGCCGGTGGGTGTGTTTGTATCTGTCTTTTGCAGTGTTTGTATTTGTCTGTGGGTGTGTTTGTATCTGTAGTAGTGTTTGTATGTCTGCGGTTGTGTTTGTATCTGTCTACGGGTGTGTTTTTATCTGTTTGCGGGTGTGTTTGTATATGTCTGTGGGTGTGTTTGTATCTGTCTGTTGGTGTGGTTGTATCTGTCTGTTGGTGTGGTTGTGTATGTGTCTGTCTGGGTGTGGTTGTATCTGTCTGTGGTTTTGTATGGTTTTGTATGTGGATGTGTTTGTTTCTGTATGTCGGTGTGTTTGTATGTTTGTAGTTGTGTATGTAGTTTACTGTGGGTGTGTTTGTATCTGATGCGTGTGTGTTTGTATCTGTCTGTGGGTGTCTTTCACAAAAGAAAATTCTCATGTTGTCATAGTACATTCATCAGCAGCGTGTGTGATGTATCAACTTTAATATATTTATGTAAGGGTTATGATGAAAAAGGAGAGGACCAATTACTTATTCTGCTATAACGTGTGGCCGAACAAAATTTCAATTATTTTTTGCCATTTCACATCTATTTGACAACAGTTTTTATGAATTACCACAAATAACGTGTCGTACTTCCAAACATAACCGTCTTTTCATTTTACCGTAATATTAACACATATATTACATCAATATTCTTCTTTCCAAGAGGCCCATAAAGGCGGTATAGGTCCAACGCAGCATATCACCGATTTAAAAATGTAAACAGGTGATATAGGCTTAATGCAACGGTTGGTAACTCTGATCAGAGTTTTCACAGGTAATGTACCGATCGATTGAAACATAAACATAGGAGAGCGCAATGGTCCCAAACCGGCCAATACAGTTTGTCACGATCTTACTCAATCTTCTTGTTTTTGAAATGTTCCATTGCTCTTTCATTAACGGGAAACAAGAAAGAATGATAGTCACTAAACCAACGTATATAGAGGTTATTGATAGGCTTTAGTTGCTTTCAATATACATGTTTGAGCAAATACATGTGCATCGATGCATCTGTACATGTGCCGCCTGAATTCGGTACTAGAAGTATTATTTATTTTTCGTTCTACAGGATATAAAAGGCTTAAATTGGCTTATATATATATGATGTTAAAAGATAAAAAGTATAACAAGGCATTTTCTTTAAAAGAAAATGTTCACAGTAAACTTAAATTAAAATAAAACAAAGTTTCTTCTGTATTGATAAGAGTTTTACATCGCATCATCATTATTTCAGTTATGTAGCGATGACCGACTCTTCATGATGGAGGAAGGTCCCAAACGCAATTACCCATAAGGGCTGGTCAAGCCGGGAAGAACCATCGGCATTATGTTAGTCAGACGGAAGACTTCCTCTCATGAAAATCCATATCCCTCACCGGCCGGGGCCCGTTTTACTAAACAGTTTACGCTTAAGATTTGCGTAAGTCTAAAACAATAAGTCCTTTTATTTCAATATTTGGCAAAGCAATATTGCAAAGTAACACATCATTGGAATCGTCTCTCCGAGACGCTTCCAATGACGTGTCACATTGCAATATTGTACTTTCATTGAAGATATTATCCATGTTAATCAATTATGACTTACGCAAACATTTTCCGTAAGTTGTTTAGTAAAACGGGCCCCGGGATTTGAAGCTACGCGAAGAGAGGCCATGTAATATCAAATTATGTATCCTAACCACTGGGTCACAGATTCTTCAAATGTAACCATATATAAACAATTTTTTTAATTGTTTTTATTTCATGAAATAGTCATAGAATGGCACAAATAAGGGGCAAACGTAAAAAATTCCAGGCATGATGCCACGGAAACCCTTATTCAACTGTGTTCTCTTCAAACAGTCTCAGGTATGTGCCTGACGATATGACACTCCATAATTCTACATATGTACTATTTGATATTCAAATAATAACAATTTCCAAAAATTTCAAGATTTTTTCTTTTTTTTAGCATTTTGTGGTAATTTTCAAGTATACGTTGGTCGTATTGATATGACGATTTTGGCAATGATTTCATCACGTCAATATGAGAAATGTCGCAACAACACGTACATGTAGATCTAAACCAACTTTAGTGCGAAAACTGACAGAACACATTGTCACTTTCAGTGTGTTTAAGATAGACAAGCCCTTGTGGAATATAGTACTTCTCCAGTGGTATATGGTGGCCCTGCAGGGTAAGCACCGACTTCGAACTGGAATTTGTATTAGACACCCCATTCTTCTTGTGAAACTTTAGAAAGAACCTGTTTCTAGACACGCCCCCTTTCACCGGTTTGGCGTCCTCGGCTTTCTTCGCCTCCGAAGTCGGACTTTGAATACCGCTGTCGGGCGGCTCGGCTGATTCCGTCGTGTCGGTTTCCGTGAGCTCTGACGTACTTCCGGCTGACGAGTTATAGCTGATTGTGCTGTCGGTGTCGGAGTCTCCGTCTGCGTCATCTGTGACGTCATCGTCTGTGGTGGCGCCACTTTCTTCGTCTGTCGCTTCGGAATCCTCGTCCTCGGTACTACTGTTGCTTCGGCTCCTCGTTTTACCGGAGTTCGACTTCCGCCTCGCTTTCTTCTTCCGGTACACGATTATCTCCCTTTCTGACGGTTCGATCTTTCTCGGTTTGGCCTCGGCAATTACCGGCGCGCGTTCGGGTGTCGGTTCAGGCATTTGATTAGTACTTGGAAGACCGGATGACGAGTTCAGGGCGACGGAGTCTCGTCTCATGGAGAAATCTCGGTTGAAGATCCCGCTCTCCTCGAGATCTGAGTATTCGTTATCAGTGACGTCACTCATACTGAAAAAACTCTGACTTTGCGACTCGACAGAGTTACGTACGTGCGTCTTGATTTCCTCGATTTGATCGTTCAGGGTTAAAAGCTGGGACATCAGGGAAAGGTCCTGTTCCATCAAATCCGCCTGTAAAGAGAGAAGACACAATTTGATTAGTTCAACATAAGTAGGGTGCATTAAAGTATTACGTCTTAAAAAAGTAGAAATTGCTCGTTACGTTTTCCCGAGTCGTCTGCAACAAAGTGGTTAAATGTCGTTATTGTTTGGTAATGAAATAAAACAAGATTGAAAGTACACATGGTCTTGGTGAACATCATACTATACAGCAATGTAGTTGGTGTTTTCTATAGCACCCAAAGCTATAAAGATATACAGTCTAAATTGCGTTAAGCAGCCACCCTTTTAAGCAGCCAACTTGCCTTAAACAGCCACTACAGAAAGTCCCATTGTTAGATTTATAGTGTAATTCAATTTGTGTTAAGCAGCCGACCTGTCTGTAACAGCCAATTTACTCGGTCCCATAGGCTGGCCTCTTAACACAAGTTTGACTGTAGATCTGTGTCTTAAAGGTTTTAGTTTACGGAAGAGTTAGATTGAAAGTCAAAACAAAACGTCATTTCAACAATACAGTTGTTGTATTGTTGTTTATTGTTTAATAAAAAAGTAGTTATTAAAATCCTTATTAGTTCAGGATGCGTCTATTTATCTATGCGCACAGTTTTTTATTCGGTAGATTTAAAAGAGATGTCAAGCTTTTGGACTAAAGTACATGTTTATTCATTTTATTCGCACCTAAAAGAATTAAGAATGATATAATTTTGCTTCCAATGGCTATTCTTCAGTGGATATCATTTAATAGTACTGTTTTTGGTTAGTGAAATGAATATTCGAATCCCATTACATCTGTGAACAAGCGCCTTCTGTAACGTTTAGGATGTTGAACAACAAGTCCAACATTTTCATCTTTCTTACGAATGGATTTGACATATAATAGTTTTAATATTTTTTTTAAATAGCTTAAACGTTTTTTTCTCTTTTATTTTGTAACGAATAGTCATGACCAGCGCATTAAACCTTCTGGCATGATGCCATTTAAAAAGCCACTGTACTTTTCTGAAAACTAAAACTATTGTTTTGACATGCCCGTACCCAATGGACCTGTCGCGAGTTTATTCAGAAAGTCAAGGGGCTTTGAACAAAGACTGTCTTTTTGAACGAATATATAACAATGTCTTGTACAGAAAGTGAGTATTAGTCTGTTGCATGTATGTTACCCCATATTTATCCATTATCTCTACCTGTTTGATTGAAAGCAAGAGCAGTCGACCAAAAAAAGTATTTGTGGAAATGGGTTGCGAAATGATATAAACATTGCTCAGAGACTTGGGACCGGTCTCTCATCTATCAAATAATATTAATATAGGAACCGGTATGGTACAAATCTAAAGAATAGTCATTGAAAGCAAAATCAGTTCATTTCAATTATTTGAATTGTGTATAACTGTAAATGAGCATCTATTTTAATTAAAAAGCTTGACAGCGCTTTTGAGATCTACGACATATAAACTGCACAAACTTAAATTGTGGCTCCCTGAATTGGTTATGCTTTTAAAAGTTTTTTTTTTACGTATATCAAACAACAACGCAACATCTGTAAGGTTTCAAAGACATTTTTGAGGGCTTTCAAACATTTTCTTCTGTGAACAAGCACATTTAACCCAATACCAAACAATTACGACATTTGATTAGTTTGTTGCAGACGACTCTGGAAAACATTGTGGAAAAAGGAAAAATTGCTCTTATCAAGCAATTTCTCCCTTTCCCACTCTGTTTTTGCCCTATTAGAAGATTATTTTTCATTTGCATAACTTTTTGAAATGTTTTCTGCAAACCCTAGCAATTTGGGACAGTCGAAAATTTGGCGTTTGGAAAAGGGTTCAGAAAACAAATAACGATTTGAGATAAAAGAAGCCCGACATTCCTACCGTCAAATACAACAGTTTGTTCAAACTTTACATAGTAATGGGAATCAAGTATTAACCCTTTATCAAACGTCAATATTCCACTGTCCCAAATTGAAATAGTTTGCAGACGACATCTCAAAATGCGATGAAATTTGAAAATATTTTTCTGGTGAGGTAAAAACATTGTTGAAAAAAAGGAAAAATTGCTCGTTACGTGCAATTTCTCCTTTTCCAACAATGTTTTCTATAGTCGTTTGCAACAAAATGGTTAAATGTTGTTATTGTTTGGTAAAGGGTTAAACGAAAGTTTTGTAAAACAATAGAATTATCCACTGGAACCGTTACAGTTAATGTTGTATTGTCTTTCAGTTAAAAGGCTATTTGATCTCGACATGTCGTAAATAAAGCGTATAATACGTTTGTTTTGATCTTCCCTTTTCAATCCTTTTTACCAGTTTGATCTTAGCAATATTAATGTCAGACTTGTACTTTAAAAGGCTATTTATTTCGACATGTCGTAAATAAAGTGTTTGACACGTTTGTTTTAACTTCCCTTTTCAATTATTTTTACAAGTACAGTCTTTGCAATATCACTGTCATACTTGCGCTGTATAAGGCAATGGCTCTTTCACGACACTTAACCTCCTTGATTGACCACAGTCAGTCCTGTTTTAAGCGACCATGTTGAAAGAAAAAGAATCGTGGATTATAAGACAACTAACAACTTTATACGGGCGCCAATCATTCCGAGACCTACAATAGGGGCCTTGTGAAAAGTGAATATCCTGTTTCAAAACACATTACCACCAAATAACACCTTTTGTGTCCTGCAGCGCATGTCTTCCAAAAAGCATTTTGACAAAAGGAGAAATTGCTTGTGACAAGCAATTTCTCCCTTTGTCACAATGCTTTTTCAGTATATTAAAATATGGCAATAGCAGAACTGAAAGGATTTTCTTATACTTACTAAGCTTTGCTAAAGTTGTACGTCTCAAGAAAAAGAAATGTCGTCTACAGATGGTAGAGATTTAAGAAAGCCTTCGACTAAATAACCGTTCATTATCTGTTTAATAATGGTCGCTTAAAGCAAGATTGGCTGTGCCTGTATTTGGATTAGAATATTTTTTGTTTGTATTCGATTGTTTCATTCGAACGAGTTTGATTCTAAAAGAACTGAAACGAACTGATCCTGACACTAAATTGAAAAAATAAATACCTTTCGATGTATTATTCAATATATTTGGGTTTGTATATCATTTTACGGGTTTACGACTGTTTTACTAAGACGTACTTCAAAGCACAAAGATGAAATAGAGAAAATGCAACATTTCTTTACTGATGGAAGGAACTGTTTTGCATTAACAATTCCTCGTTTAACCCATTACCAAACAATAACGACATTCGACCAGTTAGTTACAGACGACTCTGGAAAACTTTGTGGAAAAAGAAGAAACTGCTCTAAACGAGCACTTTCTCCTTTTCCCAAAGTGTCTGCCCTATAAGAAGGTTGTTTTTCAATTACATCACGTTTTGAAATGTCGTTTGCAAATTCTTTCAATTTGGGAAAGTCCAAAATTTGGCATTTTGGTAAAGGGTTAAAGGAACTGCTGGTTTTAAATGAAGGAATGCCGGTTGTAATAAGAACATGATTCAATCAATAGCGATCTTCCCAAAGGTCATTTGATATAAAATTTGACATGCACTGTATTGGCTCGACTTAATCTTTGGTGGAAATACAAGACCGTAATTAATGAAGCAGAAAATGTTTTGTCTGTGTCAAAATGTCAACGCTGATTTAAGCATAACGTCGTGGTATATAATATATATGATACAAAGCAAACGAAATTAGAAAAAGAAGGTTGTTTTTCTTGGCTTTAATCCTTATAGTGCTGGAACCGACTTTATGCTTATGCAAACAGGTTAGTTTCAGGCCAGCCACCAATTAACATGGCGGCTGGCCTGTGATCTAAAATGTTTGCTACTTTGCGTATCTTTCCTCATCAAAATTAAGTAGATATTTAGGGTTTTTGACAGCAGACGGCACAAAAATATATTTTGAAAAAAAAAAGAAAATACGAAGCATTCTAAAGGTTGATTACAAAAATTGGGCATCTAGCACTACGGTGATGATTCATTTCTGACACATGTTTCTAAATTCATGTAACAATTAAGATAGGGAAAAAAGTCAATTTCATCATACTCAAAGGAAACGAACATATATTCATTTATGGGTATATAGATTCCAGTCTTAAAGGGACTCTCCCAGAAATAGCTATTCAAGTTTTTAAGATAAATTGTCTTCTATTGTAAAAATAATAACAAACATTTCTAAAGTAACATAGAGCTGGATTATTGACAGCTTCCAGCCCTGCTCATAACTTTACAGAAAAGTTAGAGAACATAAATGCAGATGTTGCAGACCGTTTAAACGTGTTTTTTCTTGTAAACAACGATCTTAACAAAGGGTAAAGTGTCGTATCTTTAGATACCATCGCCATGTGGATCTTTGGAAAACCGGCTTTCCCAGAGAAGAAAAGACAGGCCTGAAGACCCACTTTAAACTAGTTAACACAAACATGGGGCTTTAGCAACTCATGTGCATAGAAGTTGAAGACGATCGTTGGTAAAATGGCATAGTTGATATCGTTTTTTAAAGGCAAATGAAAGGATATGAGTACAAATAAATCATTAATTACATGGAGTTCTTTTATTATGTTCCTAAAAGTCATGAACATTAAGTTTTGAATACTGTGAGACCCTATTTAATAAAGTCCTTTAGCAAATGTAGGTTTATACCAGAAATTAGTTCAACCATGTTTATCAACATTTCATTTGTCTACATAATAACGATTTCTAATTGGCCAGTTCAAATATGTGTGTTTTAAGTGACCAGGTCAGAGGTTAAGAATCAGTCAATCTAATGTATTATACTGTCTGACATGGGTTATTTCTCGTAGGATTTCACATTCAAGTTGTTGTAGTGATGATCTTTTGTGATAACTATTTAAATCTGACCAAAAGTTTACCAAATAATGTAGTTTGATAAAGCATGTATCTCCTTAATGGACCTTAAAGCGTATTACTCCAAAAACACAAATCTGAGTCTCATTAAGCGTGATTTAAATTTTATTTTTTCCTATAATGCAAGAAGTCAAAAAAATATGTTAGCCATTTAAACTTTAGATATACAATGTAAGTATTAAAGGTCATTCCTGTTAGCAATGAACGACATTTATATGGTATACTTTAGTATAAACCAAAAACATTTGAAGCCAGTTCAACTTGATGAAGAAACTGAAAATCACTCTGTGATGTCGGAAATTTATCATTACTTTACTTTAAACATATGTTATTGCAAGATATCTTTTTACAGTGAACAACAAACACAAAATATAAGTTATTGCAAATTATTGATACTTGGTTAACGAAGATAAAGTGCGGGGTTGGAACATACATGGTGTAGCTTACGGCTGTTTGGCATGATGTAGAATACCAATAATCCGCCATTTTGAAACTCATTCTATCTTCGGATTTCTTCGTTAATTGTCGGTCAACATAGGTCGTAAACCGGAACTATTCATTCCAATACGAATAGTTCCTGCCGAGACCGATGTATACCGAGAACGACCGAAGTAATCCGACGAAAGAATGAATTTCAAAATGGCGGATTCTCGTTATTCTGCCTTGGAGTAGACATAAAGAACCTATATAGCGGACTATTTGTCAAACATTTAAGTCATTATAGAAAACTTTGCCGAATGTACTGCTGAAAACTTTAGACATTTGCGACATTCCGATAAGTTTATTTCCTTTCACATTACCATGACTTCAGTTTTTTTTCTAAATTTCAAGGGCCAAAATCGAATATATTACCATCTCTGCTCTCAGACGATCCATAGCGTGATCTATACCGGAACCAGGTTTGCCGTTGACTTTATCAAGCGCCCGACTGTGTCTCGTTCCGCGCACCGACTTCTTGATCGCCTCCGCAGTTTTCTTGTGAGAAAAGTAAAACTGTCGACAGTTGTTGGACAAGTCTATATAGGCCGTGTGGGGATCTTTGGCCGTGGGGGACGTCGGACTCTGGAACGACTCGCCGCTCTGGGTCTCCGAGTTTCCGCCATCTTGGATGTCCACATTCGCCTTGGAGCCGCAAAGGGATAACGTTGAAGGGTTTCCGCGTGGCGATACACCGGTACCCGGTCGTGAACGGTTTGTACCGGAATTTTCAGAGCTTCTGCGCATGCTCTCTTCTATTTCTAGAATGTTACCGCTGCTGCTGCCTTTTTTCTCCGATTCTTTACTATTTCTCATATTTTCTCTGAGCGTTTCGAGTTCCTCGGAGCTCTTCTTATTGTTCAGATTCCGTGTTTGTGTAACGTCCATGTTTTCGGAGCTGTTCTTGTTGTTAAGATTTCGTGTTCTTATAACGTCCGTATTTTCGGAACTGTTTTTATTGTTTTGGTTTCTGGTTTGTATATTGTCCACGTTTTCGGAGCTGTTTTTATTGTTAACGTTACGTGTCTGTATGACGTCACGATTTTCGTCTACAGGAAGTTGACGTGTGATAACGACGTTAGAAGCGGACGTTTCCGTCAACGCAGCGCCGTTAATTCGTTGATGCGCCGAAATGTTGCGCGGTGTCCCTCTGTCGACAACAACCTTCCGCCTATTGGCCCGACTGTTACTCCATACCTGGTTGTTCTTCAGACTTTCCAGTTCATCGTTGTTTAACGCGAAGCCTCCTCCGGCACTAACCGTCATGTTTTGGTTAATCTCTTCGTGTATATTCATCGTTGTGAAATAATCGTATCAAATGATTATATCAAAGGATTAAATGGATATTGCGTTGAGCTGTAACTGTTCTTGCAATGAAAGATATTGCAAATGTTAGATGTATATCGTTGATGGTTTAAACCGAGGTCCCGTCCTATCAGTAGCCGTTGGCTAATACAAAATGGACGTACAGCCACCGATATGAAATCACCGATAGTGTGAACAAACTCTTGTTTATTGTTGAAATAGATGTCCTGAATAGTTTTAATGTGAGTCCTTATTGAAAGCTTATTTCAAAGACTTTCTGTGTCACTCTTTTATACACGGGGAGTGATGTCAACTAAATGCCATTATTTCGAGAAAGATATCAAATAGATTAAAAACTTTCATTCGGTGCTAGGTGTTTCGTCATCGTTTATGTTGTGCGAACGAATTTCGACGAGCATTAACTTAACTGTAACGAATGAGAAAATTCTTGTCACCAATTTCTAACGAAACAAAAACCTCCTTAACTTTATTCACGTTATTGTAAATCACGATGAAAAACTGCTTTGGTGATTGAGTAAAAGTGTCTCAATTATAAAAATTCCCCACAGGTTCCTCAAATGGCGTTGTATGGCATTTCTTGCGTCATTTTCTTCGTCCAAAGACTCACTTTTATTGTCACAATTCGAATAAAAGTACTCGTTCAAACAAACGATTGTATAACTAGTTTTAATTAACAACGTTCTGAGTAGGTGTTTATTATCCTACTCTACCAACTTTTACTAATTCCACAATACTATTGGGTCTGTGCCCGGCAAACACCTACAAATAATGAGTAACGTTAATATATAAGATTTATTACGTTTATTTGTTTCTATTAACGTGTATATTTAAAAGACTTTCCATTTTATAAGTTATAAACAATAATCCTTTTGAAAATTATCAATGCGTAACTAGGTCGCTACCCAACCCCTTGTACAACAAAAGAATCATTCTTTGACAAAAACAAAGAAAGAAACTTGAGAACTGTCATGAAGAGCGATTTAATGTTTACGAAAGCCAGGCTTTAATGCCTACCTATGTTATTAAGGTAGAACTGTCATGAAGAGCGATTTAATGTTTACGAAAGCCAGGCTTTAATGCCTACCTATGTTATTAAGGTAGAATACCACTAATCCGCCATTTTGAAACATTTTCTTTCGTCGGTCGTTCTCGTTATACATAGGTCTGGCCCGGAACTATTCGTATTAAAACGAACAGTTCTAGCCTCGACCGAAGTCATCCGACAAAAGAAAATGTTTCAAAATGGCGGAGTATGGATATTCTACCTTAACCTCTCGTTGCTTTCTTAATAATATATAGGGATATTTAGAAGGAACACCATCGGGGCGACCATTTGGATTGAGAGACACTTTGGCTCCTACGATGTGCGGCTTTCACTTTATGGTCATGGATGGGAAGCGTGTTTACAAAATGACGGAAGGAAAATGGTTGCGTAAGTCAAAATAGTAAAACATGAATAGCATTATGTTTTAAAAGTACAAACATTTTCATGTATGAAATAATGTAATCAGCCTTCAACTCACCGAAAATCATCCCTACGCCATGCCCTATACAAATTTCGATTCAAGATACCAACCATCGACTCTACCTACAACAAACTGTATACGTTTTTGTATGTTGGTCCTTTCATAGTAAGATTTCCGTATTTATTTACGGAATTGATGTAGATTTACAATGTTGAAAACGTCAGTGTTGAACTTCCAGTAAATTTAAAGGCAAACCTGAACCGTCGCAAAGGGTTAACCCTTTACAAATATTTGACTGTCCCAAATTGAAAGAGTTTGCAGGCGACATTTCAAAATGTGATGAAATTGGAAAAAAATCTTTTGATATGACAGAAAACACTGTGAGAAAGGGAAGAATTGCTCGTCACTAGCAATTTCTCCTTTTCCCACAATGTTTTCCAGAGTCATCTGCAACAAAGTGGCCATATGTCGTTATTGTTTGGTAGTGGGTTAAATAATTGGAAAGTATAGCCGACTTCTCGCAACTTATGAGTGGGTCTTCTTTCGCACATATTCAAACTCGAAAATTCCAATATGGACAAGCTAGGGACGGGGGTACAGATTCTTTTTCTTTAACACTTTTCCAAACTGTAGTTACTCTGTAGACTATCATTGTATATTATTTCACAAGAGAAGTATTTTTCCTACCCAACTGGCAGATAATTATTAGATATTCCCAGTATGAGAATGTATTTCCTTTTCCACAAACATTTCAACATCTTCTCAAATAGACCCGATAAGGCGATAACACCCATTTATTAGGCACTGGCTAAACAAGAACTATGACAGTATACAAGGCCGGAGTACATAAAACAAACGGATTTGATTTAAAGAATGCGATATCTATTAAAAGAAAAGCTCATTGGTTGTATTACAGTGTATATACGTGAAGGAATATGATGTTAATTCAAATATAACAGTTGTCTGGCACATTTTTTTTATTCATTTCGTGCCGTCTGCAAACTTAACATAATACTTTCAGTGTCTGTACTTTCCGTGTCGATGTAAGCGGTTATTTGTAGCAATCGAAACTCTTCTGTAAATTGCAGCAGGCAAAATGGGACCGGTCACGACTCAGTGTAGCCAACCAATATCACAAAGATGTTCCGATTGACAGTTGAAGACGTAAAAAGAATCAAAGTGCGATCTTCTTCATTTGACAGTTATTGACATCATGACAAAACGAGGTATTGTTCATTTCAAACAATTCCTTTCCCTGTCACACTGACGTTTTGTGATAATGTTTAATTTTCTAAAACTCTTTTGAAATAAGTTTTCATGCGATAATGATTAAATTTTAAATTTCAAATCGCGGATGAAAAGTTCAAATCATATTCATAAAAGAAAACCCGGTTATATGTTCACACTTAATAGAATAAGTAACTACTCAGAGAGAAAGGCAAAGCAAGATTTAAGTAAGATACAGATGTGTTCGAAAAGATATCTCATGGCAATTATGCAAACAACATTTACCTTTTTCCGCTTATGTTCTAGTTTTATGGTTTACACAGCAGACGACATTTGTAAGACATACATTGCAATGAAACGTGATATCGCTATTAATGTAAAATTCGTGTTTTCATCATATTCTTCAGTATCAAATATAACAAAGAACTTGCTACTTTCCAGAATATCAAATTGTTTTCTCTCGCTGCTTTGGATTGGACAGACATTGAGTTCATGCATACTGAAATTAGATTCCCATGAAAAGAGAAAACAAAGCCATTTAAATATTAGGGATGCAAAGCTTAAGTTCATTCTTGGCAAAACGGAGCAACCTTTATATTTTCTTTTCTTCTCATATCACCATGGAAGAGAAACGGAGCAACCTTTATATATTCTTTTCTTCTCATATCACCATGGAAGAGAAATTAACAGTCGAAGAGGAACCAATGTGTAATCCACATAAGTGCCTGGTTGTTTTTACGTTAAGAAAATTAAGAGAAATGGGTGTCACTTTGGCATCTAATTCAACCAAATGTCTGGTGTACTTATTTGTAAGAATCTTTTCGACGTTTCTTTTGATGCGTTTAAGTAAAATACCCGATGAAAATAAGAGTCCTATAAATGTTCAATAAGCAGTATCTAGAAAGAAAGTATTCGGAAAGTCCTATTTTGTGGGTACTTGACAAGACAATTCTATTGAGTACCCACAACAAAGGAAAAAGAAAAGTCGTTAATAAGAAAGTAAAGGAACTAGTCCGTGTATCTAGAATTCAAACAGTAGTGTTGTTCACCAACATTTACCGTCTGTTGACCTGCCTGATTAGCATGAATTATACGCTATACTGAATATCTAAAAATATCCTCGAAGCCGTCCATAATGTTCGACCACGGGGTTCGTCAAGGTGCATTATTTAATAAATGCTACTAAGTTAATCTCTTTATACAAATACGTTTGACTCTATTGGTTATCGATTGGGTTCGGAAGACTGTCGAGTATTGAATATACCGCGTCATGATTATTCATGCATAGAGGGCAACAGACGGTGAATTTTGGTCAGCAATAAGTAAGCGCGTACACAAACATGTACGGGATTACTTCCTAGAGTCTCCACTCGCTTTGGACAGGGGTTTCTCATCTGAATAACTTGATTCACTCGATGGACCGTCCACACTTGAAGAGTCGCTTCCGGTGGAACCAGTGGCGTCTGCAGCATTTCCCTCGGTGTTGATAACCACTACCACGTCGTCGTCCGAGTTACCTCCCTTTCCGGCCTTCCCAGAGTTACCTCCCTTGCACATGAGCTTGCAACCAGTGTTGGCGAGGAGGTTGACGATGGTTCCCGCATCGATTGGGACGCTGAGCGTCATTGCGTCGATGTTTCTGGCGGCACAGTTTCCCCCTGAGGCGGACTGCTTCTCACTAGGGACGGGTAAGTCGACCGGTTCCTCTGCAGCCTCATTCTGACCGACTGCTTGGACACCATCGGCGGTCACGGAGCCGGAATTCTCGCTGGCTGGTGAAATCCTGGCGCTCTCAGCGTCTCCGCCGAAGGAACTAGACTTTGGCTCTTTCGATGGCGCCGCACTCGTCAGTACAGCGAGGGCCAGTAGGATGACAGCAAGGGAACCAGTGAGTTTTATCGGCATCATGATGGGGCTGAAAAAAGTTTCAAGTTTTTAAGTATTTATTTCACATTAGAGCATATAATGTGCATGTGATACCAACATATAACAATAATGAAACATAACACAATAAGCATGTCACTGGCATAATCCATACGAAAAATATGTATTTAAGTAATAAACGTTATCGCACAGGTTTACAATAATTATGGTGAAGCAATACTGATATTAGATAAGTACATGTATAAAATCAATCATGAAATATGAAAAGATATAACTAGATCTGTGGAGAATAAACATAATTTGAATTTAAACATTATTATCTTTCAAAATAAGGCTAACTTTGTGCATTTTGTTTTATTCTTACAGTTCATGAGCTCATTAAGTTTTTATGAGCTAGGGTGGGGAAAGTAGTGTCGAGATATAATTTTCTTTCTAGTTTCATCAAACGATCACATTCGAATGAGCAATGAAATTCAACAGAAGTGTTGTCTGTTATGGGTCTGGCAACATTTGTAACCATTATTAAATTATACCGTGTCAATTTGTTCAAACTTCCGATATGATATTATTTTTTCAGCGTTACAATATGATATGGCGTCTTGTCCGAGGGAAGAAATAGGGTTATACATTCGAATCATACATCGATCCTTTAGTTACAATGGAAGCAGATAACACAAGCAACAGCTTCATGTCTGAATCAAAAAGGTGTACAGTGCATATAAAGCCCTTATAGTGTGGGAACCGACTTCATGTTTATGCAAACAATTGAGATCCAGGCTAACCGCCGATTTATTTGGCGGCTGGTCTATGTTCTAAGATGTTTGCTACTCTGAGTATTTTTCCCCAACAAAATTTAGCAGACATTTAAGGTTTTGAAAAGCAGACGAAACAAAAATCTAGTTTTAAAAACATTTCCCAGCATTCTTAGGGTTAAGAGATCATCAAAATTCTTATTTTCATGCTGTTATAAATCTAACAATTTCTCATTATCCCACATCAGACCTGTTGTACCTAATATACTGCGAACTAGATCAGATCTGCTTTCATGATTAGAAATACAGAACTGTACGACAGCCTTATTTCATAAAAAAAACTACAGCTACACCTCTCTGCCTTTTCAATTGAATTCATGTTTTCTTTATATATTAGTTTTGTATTTTACTCCTCTGTACGAAAATGTATATATTACTTTACTTAATATGTAATATTTTTTATTTGTATTGTTCGCTACATTTCGCAATTCAATAAAATGTTTAGGCCAATGACAAAGTCAAGTTGCAAAGCATTAGCCATGCCCGTAAATTGAAATAAATAAATTTTTAAATGAATATACAAAAAAATAACATGAATGAAATAAATGATTAAATAAATAGATAAATAAATAAATAGGTAAATGCAAATATAGATAAATGAAAAAAAAAATACATTAATAAATAGATAAAAAATAAATAAATGAATAAATAAATAAATAAATGAAAAAAAAATGATTAAATAAGTAATTGAATAAATAGATAAGATTGAATTAAACCTTTATCGATCACATGTTACGAGGCAGCAAATGTCCCATAATGGCGATTGGCGATAGCGTACAGTTTCGTAAGTAGAGCCTTAGTTTAAACTTTACATTTTACAACTTTACATCGATTGTGACGAAAGCTTAAAGCTTATCAAACTCACTCTCGATGACTCTCCAAGACTGCTTCCTGGATACTAAACCAGTACTTGCGCCGATGCGTGGGTTAGTCTCGGAAATTTTCATCTCGACTATCAGGGATCGAACCAGGATTTCTCACTACAAGGTGCCAACGCTCTGCATCTGCACCACTGTCGCCCATCTAGAGCCTTATGTAAAGGGAGCGTTGAAGATCTAAAATTGGATGAGCCAGGTTTGAACCCCTTTCACGGCTTATTGTATAAGTGTTTAGCATCCTTTGACAGCGTACTGCTTCCTTATCTAGTGATATCCTTGATATTGATGTAATTCTGGCATGGTTCATAACACAGTCATTTCGATTTTATCATCGTATTCAATGTATTGCTTATTTTAAATGTATGGTGTTAATTATTGTCGTGTTGCTCAATGTTGAAATACATCTATTTTACCATCTAGTACTGGCTGATACTCTAGAAACTATAAATTACTTTACTGTCTTAACTTAACCCCTTCCAAAATGCCAAATTTTCGAATGTCCAAAATTGAAAGAGTTTGCAGACGACATTTCAAAATGTGATGAAATTAGAAAATAATCTTCTGATAGGGCAGGAAACATTGTGGGGAAAGGAAAAATTGCTCGTTACGAGCAATTATTCCTTTTCCCACAATGTTTTCTAAAGCCGTCTGCACCAAAGTGGTCAAATGTCATTATTGTTTCGGAAAATTTTGAATGAAAATGAAATGAATTAAAACAGTTTGAAAAGTCAACTCACCTTTGTATCGAAATACGTCGACTTGCTTCTTGAAAACTTGCTTGAAGACTTTTGGACTTCGAAGGAAGAGTGATTCAAACGATAGAATGGGACTCGAATTTATAGGAATCTTGAAAGGGACCTTAGCACGTACGAATTCTATACGATGAATAGATATTTACAAATTCCCATCAACTCTTGTAAACAGTTATTATCTAGTATGAATGATGATTTTGATTACATATTAGAACACGGTCATTAGTCCCTCCCCCAATTGGTTCATAAAAAAACAATTTATCCTGTCACTAGTGTCATTTTGGGACGGATAACTAGGTGCCGTATAACATTTGTGATATCCGGCACTAACCATATAATACATCCACGCGACAAATCATGACGTCATAAGAACGATATGACGTCATGTTTACATCATTCTCTACTTATTTTTTCCGTTTTTCTCGTGTTTTATTTACATTTTGTTTGTTTGAAAGAATAGATAAAGGTAACAGGATAAATAGAATAGATGATTGGTGTCTTTGAATAGGAAAAGTTATCCGGCTCGGCATCGGAATATTATCCGTTTCGCCTTCGGCTCACCGGATAATATTCCTACGCCTTGCCCGATAACATTTCCGATTCACGACACCAACCATCTATTCTCTATACCTTTGTAGAGGAGAATCTAAGGCCTAGATGTTATAGGACGGAACATGAAATCACATGACCCCTTTCCGCATGGGTTCAATACCCGGTGAGGGATATGGATTTTCATGGGAGATAGTCTCCCGACCGATTTACGGAAGACCAATGGTTCTACCGAGCTTGACCAGCCCTTATAGGGCAGTTGAGTATGGGGCCCTCCTCCATCATCTAGAGTCGGGCATCGCAACATACCTGAACTAGTATTGACGTGATTTAATCTCTATTGAATAAATAGATAAAGCCTTTGTTCATATACAGCAGAAGAGTTGGGAAATCAATATCTTGGCAGAAAATAGCAAATACTCGAAAACGGCAAAACCTCTTTTGCCACAAGGGTCTCTATACAATGACCATTAAAAATCCATCTTTTCACACTTTTTCTTTTAGATTACCGTCTCTTATTGTTTTGAATTTGGGCAAGTATCATAATCTCACAAAGAAAATGCTTAAAGAACCAAAACAGTTCAAGGTCACTTTTACTTTACCCTGAAGAAAAGGGGACACAGCGTTCGGCTTTAAAAGATTCGGTTAAAGAAACAGCCCAGGGTCTTTACTGAACACGTTATGCTAAAAATGAGCTTAATTTCAAAACGTCATTCCCCTTTTATTTCAATATTCGGTAAAGCAATATTGTCATTGGAATCGTCTCTTCAAAACGCTTCCAATGACGTGCCATATTGCAACATTGTATATTAATTTAAGTTTCTATCAATGTCAGTTTTGACATACGCAAATATTTCTCTTTACGGAACAATACCGATACGACTCTGAAAACATTGTGGGGAAAAGGAAAAATTGCTCTTGACGAGCAATTTCTCCTTTTCCCACCATGTTTTCTGCCCTGTCAGAAGATTATTTTTCAATTTCATCACATTTTGAAATGTCAACTGCAAACTCTTTCAATTTGGGACAGTTGAAAATTAAGCGTTTTATTAGGATCAAAAACCTACATAACTTACTATATAGTCTATGAGGTAAAGGAAAAGCGGTTAACACTCTTTGTGGTATTTTGTAGGATTCAGCTAAAAGCAATGGACAATTTCCCTACCTTTACCTGGTCAGTAGGTTAATATAGGCCTATGTTTCTAAGAATTCGATGGTTTCTTGGAATTCGGCTGTTACTAGAAGGTCGTTTCCTAAAATTTATATGGTTACATGGTTTGTGCACCAAGTACATTGTAGGTATTGGCCAACATGAAAAATGATGCGTGCGCACACCGAAAACACGTGCGGGAAGTGCTTAGAATACTGCCAATGGAATCAGTGTGGTTACTCTGATTCGTGGGAATAAGTTCTTTCTTCTTTCTTGTACAGGTAAGAAATATAATTCCTGTCCATTTTACAAACATACAAGTTAGTTTTCATAGTTAATAAGATATTCTTCTTTACACAATTTTACACAACTTTCTACAAATAAATACAAATAATTTCCATTGATTTCAATGCTTGACTTTCACAAATAAATGAATAATTTTCATTAATACGACGAATACGATGAATTCGTTATTCGTCTTTTTAAAAGATCCGGACCTCAAGCGAGTTCCCTGATTTAGACGAATACGATGAATTCGTTATTCGTCTTTTAAAAGATCCGGACCTCAAGCGAGTTCCCTGATTTAGAAGGAAAAACCAAGGGGAATGACTATTCCATAAATGACACATTCAGTTTCCCCGTACATCACCTTCTCAACAATTGAAGGTTTCCCTTCACCATAATAAATGCTGCTGTTTTTTTTCTTTCCTGATAATTTACTTAAGGGTAAAGCCGTTTAGTAAAACGGTACCCCTGGACCGTACGATTACTGTGCTCGAGTGCGGGGTATAATCACGGGCCAGGGTCCAAAACATTAAAGATTGTACACAATCAGGCAACGCTATCCCCTAGATTAACCTATGTTGTTGATACAGGACAATTATCCAAACCATCTTTCTAAGATGAATCTAAGTTTTGTCTAACCCTCTCATGGGGAAAGAACATACTCCCGGTATATATTTTTCAGTCTATTTGTAGATAACATGATAAAACCTTGCTTTTGTGCATCCAAATTAGTCGTTATTATCAACAACTGTGAATAAATATAGATTGCTTTTTATTAGCAGGGTATAAATTTGGACGATTCACCTGAAATCCAACCTGATGAAACAGGTAAAGGATAAAGAAGAAAAGACCGAGGTTTTTGTCCGTATGTTTACAAATATGACAAAGGAATCTTTTCGTAGAATACAGCTTTTGACACTAAATGAGACAATCCGTGTCATTCAATAACGACCCATTTACTCAAAATGACTAAATCAACAACCTTCAAGTGTCCGTCGTGACTTTTTAGATTGTTCAGTTGTATTTAATTTTGTACATGTTTTATTTTGTTACGTTATCCGCAGTATAAACCTTTATCTTAATATAAGGCTCAAACTTGTTGAAGCAGGAATACTAACTGAATTGCATATACAGAATGGCTGAATCTGGGTTGTGAAGCCTTTCATGAAAATCCAAACCAAGCAGAACTGGCGAGATATATGCAACCCTTGCAGAGTCTGCACCAGGAAACGTTGTTTATTTCATGTGTTGCGTTGGTATTCTTCCTTAACATCGCATCAACAATTAATCTTTTAAGTTGTAGTTCGCGACTGATCATAGATAAACCCAATACCAAACAATAACGAAATTTGACCAGTCTGTTGCAGACGACTCTGGAAAACATTGTAGCAAACGGGGAAATTACTCTTAATAAGCAATTTCTCCTTTTCCCACAATGTTTCCTGTCCTGTCAGAAGATTATTTTTCAAGAAGGAGCTTGGATCTATAAGCACTTGTTTATCCGTGTAAATCCATCTGCAATCCACCGGTAAGCCGGGGACTGCCTCTCGTAAAGATTCAAATCTGACGCTACCGTTATTTGGTCCCAAAAAGGAGGGGGAAGTTGTGCTGTTAAGTTCAGTTGTCATATTACAAGCAACAGAGGCCCGTCAAGGCTGACACAACTGCTTATAAATGACAGTGTATGAAGACAAAAGGTACCACTGCTGGTAAATGTCCGTTTTGTTAACATACATTCGAAAGCATATCCTATTGAAAAGAGAGGAATTACTTGTTGCGAGTATTTTCTCTTTTTGTCACGACGCTTTTTATGAATCTTACCCGTTGTGCATGAATGGAAGTGGGTCCAAACACTGCGCAAGGTCAAAGACCGATTTACCGACATTATACAGTACCTTACTTTCGTCATGCCAACTCATTACAAGACACCCGCAAACCCTTTTCAAAACGATCTACTAGAATATTGAGACAGCAGAGGAAATGATCAGCACGAGAGCATTACGTCATTAACGGAATCGTCGATAATATTTTTACACAATTATCAATACATATTTGTTCTGTCGCTTCTGCAACGCATTATCAAATAATCAGTTCAAACATTCTTTTGCAACTAAGTGATGGATAAGGGTTGAATCATGAGTTCTACAACTTAGATTCAGTATTTCCCCATACAGAATAGTTTGTTACAATAAGAAAAAAACTTATGTACAATTAAAATAACAACAAACATACACATAATGAATAAGGGAAAGAGAGAGAGAGGGGGTAAGAGAGAGAGAGAGAGAGAGAGAGAGAGGGGGGTAGAGAGAGAGAGAGGGGGTAAGAGAGAGAGAGAGAGGTAAGAGAGATAGAGAGAGAGAGAGAGAGAGAGAGAGAGAGAGAGAGAGAGAGAGAGAGAGAGAGAGAGAGAGAGAAAGAGAGAGAGAGAGAGAGAGAGAGAGAGAGAGAGAGAGAGAGAGAGAGAGAGAGAGAGAGAGAGAGAGAGAGAGAGAGAGAGAGAGAGAGAGAGAGAGAGAGAGAGAGAGGGAGAGAGAGAGAGAGAGAGAGAGATAGAGAGAGAGAGAGAGAGAGAGAGAGAGAGAGAGAGAGAGAGAGAGAGAGAGAGAGGAGAGAGAGAGGAAAGAGAGAGAGAGAGAGAGAGAGAGAGAGAGAGAGAGAGAGAGAGAGAGAGAGAGAGAGAGAGAGAGAGAGAGAGAGAGAGAGAGAGAGAGAGAGAGAGAGAGAGAGAGAGAGAGAGTGTATGCCAGAACATTCTAATGCTATATGGCCTTTTTCAAATGATAAAGGATAAAGGATAAATGGATAAAGAACTAAATACTAAGATACATGTTTATAAAGTATTTCGTTTTGAATAAGCTTTCGTACTCAATACGTTTGTATTACGAAGAACCTGTAAATATTACCAATTACTTTTGACGTCTGCTATTTCAATGGGTTTGGATATGTGAAAAATAAAAATAAAAAGATTTTTTTCTAATGTCTAACATCTTTATTTCTTTGGATAAAGATAACAATGCATCGATTAAATCATATTTTATATTATCAAAATCGAAAGGATGACACTATATGCTATCACGAAACAATGTTGGATATTTGGTATATAAAAACTTACACATGAAACTATAAAAATCTTCCATATGAAGGTCTGGATAAAAGTTGGCCTTCGATAAGGCGATGTATTTTGACTTCCTTTTTTTAGCCTACATTTGAAGTGTTTTTCATTGGCATTAAAATATACTAGTGCTGATTATACAAAATAAGAAATCAAGAATTTTCTTTTGGTTTCATTCTTGTTGAGCATGTGGACGTTGATGTCTGATGACGAACGTGCATTTAATGTCTTTTAGTGCTGGAACCGACTTCATGATTATGCAAACAGGTTGGATCCAGGCCAGCCAGCAAGTTAAGTTGCGGCTGGCCTGTGGTCTAACCTGTTTGCTACTCTGAGTATCTTTATACATCGAAATTAAGCATATATTTAAGGTCTTGGAATGCAGATGACATAAACATCGATTTTTAGAAAATTACCCAGGATTCTAAGGGTTCACATAAACAGTCACCTAGAAAGCTGCTTTCTGTCAGTTCTTTTTTCTTCAATTTCTTCCTTTACGTATAAATCGAATCGATATTCGGGTTAGTTGGTTTTGACTGGGCTTTCATGCCATATTAGAATGTATGATAGTTTTCTAAAAACAGATTTGTGCGTCGTATGCTTTCAAAAACCTTAAATTTCTGCCTATTTTTGATGCAGAAAGCTAATCAGAGTAGCAAATAGATTAGATTACAAGCCAACCTCCAGTGTACTTGGCGGCTAGCCTGGATCTAACCTGTTTGCATTCGCATGAGGCCAGTTCCAGCTCTAAAAGGGTAAACGATAACTATTTCTTTCAAATTTTAAGAATTAACCGTGGTTGAGAGTTTCTTCTACCTGTTCAATGGTTTCTAAAAATCATCTGCTGCAGCTGCGATAAAAAAAGTTTTTACCGAGTAAGGTGGTTAACCAAATAAACATTTCTAACCTATACTTAAAATCTGCCATTATTTCTGTTCCAAATTGTGTATACATAAAAAATAGAAAATAAAACATAAAACTGTAGTCCCCATCTCACGAAAGGGGGTTAAATACTTTTAACAATATACCCATTGACGTTCAAAAAGTTCATTTAGTCAAGATTGCCCCAGGAAGGGGGATCATAAAGGAGGCAAAGGAACGAATAATTGCCATTTTAAAGACAACCTTTAGCATTGTCCATCAAAATGCTCTACTTCCCGCTGTCATGAAAATAGAGCAAAGTTTTATAAATCTTTCAATTGTGGCAAAGAAAAAAAATCATATGTCTCAACAAAGTCGGTATGTGAAAAAACTGAACATGATTTTACTCTAAGAATGCTGGATACTTTTCTAAAAAAAAAAATTGGTGCGCTTTCTGCTTTCCAAGACCTCAAATGTCTGCTTGATTTCGATGAAGAAGGATAACCAGAAAGCAAACAGGTAAGATCACGGGCCAGCAGCCAATTTACTCGGTGGCTGGCCTGGATCTTACCCGTTTGCATAAGCATGAAGTTGGCTACAGCATTATAAGGGTAAAAGTCATTGGTAAATGTACACTGGATCATGGGAGGGATGTTTGCAGAAATAGGAAGTGTCGATCGGTTTTATGCTGAGTCAACAGTTGTTCTGTTTTATAACAGTTTCTCTGGATTTACCAGTACTATACTAATCAACTGATATATAACCAATGCACCAAAATGAACTCTTCGGGTTTATCCAATGAATACATCTCTGACATAATATATAAGCTGCCGCGTTGTTTCTCGCGAGACTTCTGTCATTGTACTTCGTTTTCAAATATAGATCTTAAATGTGAAATCTGAGTAGTCATTTAATTTGATTAAAGAAACAGTTATATATACCACAGCCTATAATTTCACTTTCATGTATGAGTTACCGATAAGAAAAATATTCAAATTGATGTTCAACACTTCCATATACATTGCACAACTTACCGTGGACGATAACAGGAAACGTGTAATTATGCTGGGGACGGGTTACCCGATATTTTGTAACCCTACACTTATATCCGATGTTTTTTTCTCAGCTCAAGAAAATACCAGAGTAGTTCCGATTTCAAATGGACATGCCCTCGAGGTCAGTGGTGAATCGAACCTCTGACTTTCAGGTTTCCGCCTTTTTACTGGGCAACGTAGGAAATTGATTGTGAGTTCGGGCATTGAACGAGCTTTGAGTTTAACTCAAGACAATCTTAGGGGAAAATGTATATTCGTGGCGATGGTAAACATAGTCTAATATCTAACACTTGGTAGAGAAATCACAGTCGATGGATGCTTATGACCTTAAACATTGCGCGTCGACTGCAATTTCTCTACCAAGTGTTAAACATAACGCCGTTATAGCACGGGTTATCATATACTACATGAACCGGAGAGTTGATGGTCAACTCATGCGGGGTACACAATGTGGCTTTCATTGGCAAAATTGTGTGACAAAAAGCAAAACTACCTGTTCCATGATATCGTAAACATTCCTTACCTAACAATATACATACTTGAATGCAACCTAACAATATACATACTTGAATGCAACCTAACAATATACATACTTGAATGCAACCTAACAATGTACATACTTGAATGCACGAAATATTCAAGTTATAATGATACGCTGTGCAAATTATAACAAACCCGAGGCGATAAGTTTCAGATCTTATCTCAATGGTTTCTAAGTTGGATTGGACAGGTTCAATTCGATTCCGTTCTGCAATTTTCGGCCCGTTTGTAGTTTAGGTCGGTCTGTCAGTCGACCTGACTCCGTAGGAATTAATTGCAAATACTTTTGGGACTGCGATGGTGAAATGGCAAGCATCGAGGACTAGAGACCGGCTAAATCAGGGTACGATCTTCGATGGTGATCATATGTTTTACCGTGGCGTGTCCTTTCGCAAGATATTTCCTAGCGTACTACTGGTAGGTCATCCAGGGAACATGTTCTATAATGCTTAAGATTGAGCGCTGTACTTTAAGGCGTAGAAGCAGAAGTGTATGCTTACGACCGGAACTCTTAAGCAGAGTCTGGCAGTGCGAACAAAACCGAGGAATGCCGATTTGTAAGATGACGGAGTAAATCACACGCTCACGTTATTTACACGGAGATGGGAAAAGTGATCCGATATTTTCAACTCTGTATATTTGGAGAGAAACCGTCATACCACGGCGCCTGATTCTTGTTTATGATTGATACACTTTCTCCATATTCCAAAATAGCATGGACCCTTCCACAAGACAAACTTTATTCGAATTCAACGTGGGAAAAGGAGTCATGGCTCGGCACAAGCCATGGCTCCTTTTCTCACATTGAATTCGTTCTGAAAGAAAACTCGACAATGAAACCCCTTCAATACATTGGGGGCTTATGCTTTTGTAAACGCAGACGATTTCTAATCTGAGCTCTTTATGATTTGGCGGGAGTTTTCGCTTTTCCTTGCAGACGATACGGTTTGTTTATAGACTGTCAGATAGCGACGTACAGATCGATTCTCGCTAGGGAGAATTTCTTGTAATCAACGAACGAAATCAAACGCCATATTCGGCTCTGTTCCCTAAAGAGGAGCCATTTCCAAACCGGAAGTTTGTTTTTGGCGCGTTTCCGGGATGCTTCGTCTGCTGAACGATGTGGGAGGAGTAACGTTCAGTTTTGCTTTATTCTGCTAGTTTATGATTTGGATTTGCCATGCTGCCAAGTAAGTCATTTTTTGAAATAATTCCTCACTAACTTAAAGGTTATTGGTCTACAATGGACACAATTTTATTGAGTACGCTAAAAAATCTATTTGTATAGATATGATACTCTTATGAAATAACCCCTGAAGAACTGATGTCGTTTGAGGTCTGTGTTAAGTAAAATATAATATTTTGTATGTTAAACTAAATTAATTGTTCACGAACTTTTTATTATAGCTATGTACAGAATTTCTGTTATTTAAACTCACGGGGACAATCGAAGATTTCAAAAATGTTCAAAAAGAATATCGTACTGGTCATCATCGATATATAAGAAGATTATTATGACCCCTACATGCACAATCCAGGAGTTATTATTTCATTATTGGTAATGATCTACGACACTTAACACCACCGACAAGATTATTTTTACTATTTCGGGCCTTCCATTGTAGACCACTTCACGTTAAAGAAATACCACATGGCTAGTGCTTGGACCGCGTTCTATGAAACTTTGACTTTGGGGAAAAGTGTGTTTGTCAATTATTTCACTTTCTGAAAAGGGAGGGATGTAATAATTCGTTTTGATTTTACTGTTCTTAATACCCTTTTTCGCCTCTAATTAACCCTTTACCAAACGCCAAATTTTCGACTGTCCCAAGTTGAAAGAGTTTGCAGACGACATTTCAAAATGTGACGAAATTGAAAAACAATCTTCTGATAAGGCAGAAAACATTGTGGGAGAAGTTGGAATTGTTCGTTAAGAGTAATTTCTCCTTCTAATGCTGTATCACATTTCAATATTGCGTTTTTTCTTTAAGATAATACCCATGAATATTAATTTTGACAAACGTAGATATTTCCCCCAAGTATTTTAGTAAAACGCTAAGCTGTAGACCATTTTTAATGCGGTGAAAGCACCAATTAGTCTGTTGATGCTGTCCTACAGTGAATTGTCTCAGGTCTTAAGATCTGCCTGTCTGATGAAGTTCTACTGCAGAATAAGTGGTGATAATTGCGGTTAAAGTCTGCTCTTGGATTCCAGGCAAAAAAGTAAGATTCTGTATAGACCTTTCTTGCATGTTATTTAGGTTCACAAATGATGTTTAAACATCAGCATTCCATGTAAGTCAATTAACCAAAGTATATATTTGAGAATGTTTTAGAGAAGTTTCAGACCCAGAATAATCCAAAATGGCCGCCATACTTGGGTAATGTTAGAGATAGCGCCCCGTATAACCTCACTGTCTTACACCATAACGGAGCTGACACATTTGAAACATCTCGGCCATTTCTTAAAATAACCTCGGAGGTAATGGGGAGCCATTTTGAAAGTAGTCCGGCAATGTGGCGGTGACGATTGTCTGTTTGCAATCGAATCTACTCGGCATCCCGGGGAACAAGCCGGGGATTGCCGAGTAGATACGATAGAGAAAGTATAAAACACAAATCTGTTGATATGATAATCTTCAATGAAATAAAATAAAAAGAAACATACTCAATTGTGATATTTAGCCATTCTGTGTGTATTCATATAAATATTTAGTCTCTGCATAGAATATTGTAATCAAGTGTGTTATCCGGCGGAAAACAGCATAGTTTCCCCAGGATTGCTGGTGTATTCATAAACTACCTACGAGGTATATATACCGGCTTTTACCGGGAATTGCCGAGTAGATACGAGTGGGAGTTGACAGAGATGCGCGCGTTTTGTTGAACAGCGACCACTACGGTATGATGATGTGGTCAAGGCAATTCGCCTGTCATAAAAGACACGCTGGTAATTGCAGGATCGACTTAGTTTATAGGGTGATTAACTTGGTCAGGCGCCTTCAGTGTTTGTTCTGCTGTCATGGACATTTGCTGGTAACATATCCTCTCTCTTTCGGGAAAACATCGGACAACGTACAAGCGTGTGGGGGAAATTGACTTGGAATAAACCGAGATGATTTGTGAGTTTTCTGGCGTCTTTCAATTGGTCACTTTGTTGATTATATAGGATCTGATACAATACAGTGTTATGGTTTAGTCATTGATCATCATGAACGACGTTTATATACTTCATAGAAGAAATCGTACGATATTTGGAAAATTTATAGGATAATTCTAATTATGTTATATTGGAAGTAAACCGCAGTAAAACCACAGGTACCTCTAACGAATTAGAATGTTAAGTGTTCTAAATATATATACCTATATACATACCCATAGGTTGGAGATAGAATCAGGACGCTGGCACAAACCAACTCCAATAACACGGAATGATCGCAAATGTTTATCTTGTAATACTCTAAAAGACGAATTTCATTTTATCCTCGAATGTCCTATCTACCATCATATCAGAAAGAAGTGTATAAAGAAGTACTATTTGAAACATCCAAATATTGTTAAATTTTCAAGTATTATAAAAACAGAAAGTAAAAAAAGGAACAGAAAACCTGGGCAGTATATATCTATAATAGTTTCGAAACAAGAAAAAGAAAATTTTACAAAATGTCCAATAAGTTTTAATGTGTAACTTATTGTAGATTGTCCTGTCTTTGTTACCATTTGCCTTGCTTATGTATATACAATTGCCTAATTCTTGTTTTATGTGTAGGTGATTATATGTACTCATACACGTGTGCGTATAGTGCTTATATGTGCATCTATCTAATAGTATGTGTCTGTTGATATATGTGTATGCAAATACATGAACAAATATATGTGTATGCACATGCATAAACCACTATATGTGAATTCTAGTCTTATATATAATTCTATTCTTCTCCACAAAAGCAATAAACTATAAATGATGCTTATACTATTTGCAGATAAGATGTTGAAGGTGGATTTGTTCATCGGATCATTACTGCTGTGCTTACGTGAAAGCGTGGGTGAGTTGACAGGCAAACCTTTGTACTAATTGTAAAAGGTTTAATTGATTTATTTATTCCAAATTGCAGGCAGGGATGAATGCTTTGCCTGTGGGCTAAACATAATATAGAGTTTCGAAATATAGCGAACAGTACAAATTCAATGGGTTAAATAAGTCGAGTATCGAGTACTTTACACGGAAAAGTAAACAGAAAAGGCAAAGTACAAAGAAAGCATTATTTACGTTTAAAAGATATAGGAATCTAGCAATAGCTGTTATGGCAAAAAGTGTTGTCTTAAAATTCAGTGCATAAAGTCTTGAAGGCATCCCATATAAATCTTACTGTTCTAGGTAAAACAGTTCTGTTTTATGATAACAAAATGTTGTTGTTTCTTTAACTGCAGGAAAAGAAGTATTTTTTTAGTAGTTTAATTGTAAGTCCTTGTTTGATTTGTTAAAGAGCATTGTGGCTAAATTCGACTGCTACATTGCTGTATAGGACAACATGATTATGCGTGAATACAAGTAGATAGAATGCATATCAATACAAAAACATGTAATTAAAAGTTGTAAATTTGATTTTTGACGTAATGACTAACTGACTATACTAAAGAAATAAAAACATTAATAGATAAAACAACAAAGAAGTTTAGTATACAATACACGAACGTGTTGTTTCAAGGTTGGATAGTAAAGTCATATAAGTAAAACTCTCTGATGTATTCCTTATCAAGTTATATACGGAGTGGTCTTGGTATTGTGTTTTGCTCCAGTAAGCAGAATCGAGAGTGATTAATCAAAGTTTTGAGATTTTTACAATCGATGTAGAATACGTGCGTTTAACCCATTCCCAAACGATAACATCATTTAACCAACTTGTTGCAGGCGACTCTTGAAAGCAATGTGGGATAAGGGGAAATTGCTCCTGACGAACAATTTCTCCTGTTTCCCACATTGTTTTCTGCCCTATCAGAAGGTTATTTTTCATTTTAATCACATTTTGAAAATGTCGTCTGAAAACTTTTTCATTTTGGGGCAGTCGAAAATTTTGTGTTTGCTAAAGGGCGAAACAAAATCGCCAAACCCATTTTAATGGGATCGCCAAATCGCTAAATGCTTAGAAAACTTGCAGTAAGATCCTTTTGCCCTAATGTCGATGTGTCTTAATGTTACATGCTATAAGAAATTTGGCAATGAATTGTTATAATCCTTAGAGTGCTGGGTGATTTTCATAAAATAAGTTTTTGTGTAGTCTGCTTACCCAAACTTTAAATTCTGATTAATTCTGATGGGGAAAGATACTCGGAGTAGCAAACATGTTAGATCAGTAAATTTGCTGCTTGTCTGGATCTAACATGTTAGATAAAAAATTAAAGAATCAAATGATTGCTTATTTTCCATTAAAACCATTTCATATATTATTTCAAATACGACTTTTAACTTGTTTATTTGTATATATGTAAATATCTTGATGTACTCGATGTTATTGTAAAACACGTTTATGACAAGAAACTGTAACGTGTACGTAAATAAAATTATCTATCAATCTATCCTGTTTGCATAAGCATGATGTCAGTTCCAACACTCTAAGGGTTTATATTTATGAAGGACTAAAATACTTTAGCCTTGTACCGCACCCTCGACATTCTGTCCATTTGTAACCCAGGTCTTTATGGCGCAGAAGGTTGTACTGACGGATGGACGTTCTATAAGAACCATTGCTACGATTTCGTTGTCAAGGAAGTGCATTTCGACACGGCGAAGGGCGTGTGTATGACGAAAGACTCCGCCCTCTCGTCGCTATGGAAACCGGACGAGCGGGATTTCGTGACGAGCAGTTTGAAAGCCGTGAGTACTTCGAATATACCATAAAGTTAACTTTTCCCTGTTTCCCTGCAACATTCTTCATGTACATCATTATTGTTTATGAAAATAAATGCAATATTAATGTATTATTACTCGTACACTCATATTTCTGACAAATTCAGACGTGAGCGAATAAAATGTATTAGAATTGGATTGAATTAAAAATGGCAAAAGGGATAAAATCATGTGGTTTATTTCCGTGTTGATATACCATAATATCTGGTCTATTTTGAGAGTTTTTTAAAATGTTTTTGACATCTACATGTATCTATCGATTAAATCCTTAGCACGCTGACTAGTACATTAGGCCGTCACCAGAGTTCGCCAATGTAGCCGGTACTACACCCATGTCTGTATCTGGTCCCAGCTCAAGTTTTCGGTTTTAACATCTTTAATGTTTTGAAACGGGCACACATTTGCTTTCGAAATTTGCATAGGTGTTCGATACATATTGGGAACATCAACTATCTTCGAAAGTAAATGTTCGTCGAGTTTGCAGCGGGATTATTTTACATGCAAACATACGTACATATATATGTTCTACCTCAAATAGACGCGTTACATGTACAATGTCAACATAAACACATTTCCGGGCAACTTTCGATCTGTATTTTTTAGTTGTGTACATACCTGGCACCAAAAGCGTATAACCCTTGGACTTCTGGGTAATTTTCGTATTGTTTGCTCTCCGAAACGTTACAACACCATTGTTTATGTATAGGAATGCAATATTATTGCATCACTATACTCATATTTCTGACAAATTCAGACGTGAGGGAATAAAATATATCTGAATTTTCGTGTCGTTTGCTTTCGAAAACCTTAGATGTGTGCTTAATGTTGTTGGTGTAAGAAACCCAATTTTCTTGGCGGCTGGCCTAGATCTAACCAGTTTGCACATCCATGAAATGGGTTCCAGCACTATAATGGTTAAATTACATGTAACGAAGGGTTTTAGAATGATGTTAGTATATTGATTGATCCCGTCCGTTTTGTAAGACAGTCTCGCAGGGACGAATAAATCTAATATAAACCCAGCGTTAAGCCCCTGGAATCAATCATAAAACGGATTCTCCTGATAAAGAAGACACGCCATGTTTACGAAACAGACAGTATCTTGTAACATTGTGGCTACCCTGCGTGGCTCAGTGGTAAAGGTGGTTCGGGTGTTTAACTTTAATCAGGGGTACCTGTGATCGAACCCCAACAACACCGCTGGTTCCGGTGTGTGATACACTTTGGGGTCAAAATGTAGTACTGGTAAATCACGGAAAAGCTGTTATATAATGCAAACATGTTGAAAATGTGGTAAACTTTAAAAAAGAAAAAACACACACACTCAATATTGTGATGACAAAGTTCTGTTTTTAATCGCAAATAGATAGTTTTGATAGCATGACATGAATTAAAATATTATTTGTATTTATTATAGTTATAATGAAAAGAATTATGAGGTAAAGGGTAGAAAATGACAGGTTATGTTATTTAGTTTTGTGCGTGTTTCTAAATGGAAAGAGGAAGTGCTGAACGACCAACGTTTGGCGTATGGCAAATGCAATATTAAGAATATAAAAGGGGAAATTGACTTTTTATGCGTTCTTCATTAGTTAGGACTATTGTTATATTATTTAATATCTCTATCAAATGAACTAGATAATTATCTAGATTTTGCATTTCAAAATTACATTTGAAAGCGAAAGTAAAACGAAAATGGCCTTGTAGGAAGCAATATGGCGGCTTCCTTATTAGGACATATTCGTTTTCATTGGATAAACCCGATGAGTTCAGAGTGATTTTCATGTTTACAAAACCGTAGGAGTCACATGCTTAGGCCTTTATCTTGTACAAAATGGTAAACACTAAACGGTACAAACAAAATAAAAGACATGGCCGATACGTTTCGCTCTGTCGCGGCAACTTAATGCCGATAGCTCAAACCATTCTGATCGATTTCGAATACCTAGATACTAGTAAGCAAATTCGATTTAGAATATTTAGAAGTTGCATACACAGTATGTTTAGTTGTTCTTGTTCACGCGAATATTCTGATATATCATAATAAAGGGCAAATGAAACCGCTTTATATCATTTCTCGCCGCTGACATCAGATTTATCGAACTGGTGTTTTAACCGTTTCCCAAACAACACATTTTCAACTGTCCAACATTGAAATAGTTTGCAGACGACATTTCGAAATGTGATGAAATTGGAAAATAATCTTCAGATAGGGCAGAAAACATTTTGGGAAGGGGAGACATTGCTCGTCACGAGCAATTTCTCGTTTTCCCACAATGTTTTCTAAAGCCGTCTGCAACAAAGTGGTCAAATGTCGTTACTGTTTGGGAAAGGGTTAGAGGGGACAGACATAGTTATCGTTATAGGTATAGTAAGATACTGACACAGGTTCCATACATATGGATCCTCTGCGTTAGTGCGGCACCAACGTATTTCAGTTTTGTAACGGCTTTCCTGGAAATAAAGATTCACAAAGCTGGTTAAGTTATAGTTAGATACCGACACAGGTCCCATACATATGGATCCTCTTCGTTAGTGCGGCACCAACGTATTTCAGTTTTGTAACGGCTTTCCTGGAAATAAAGATTCACAAAGCTGGTTAAGTTATAGTAAGATACCGACACAGGTCCCATACATATGGATCCTCTGCGTTAGTGCGGCACCAACGTATTTCAGTTTTGTAACGGCTTTCCTGGAAATAAAGATTCACAAAGCTGGTTAAGTTATAGTTAGATACCGACACAGGTCCCATACATATGGATCCTCTTCGTTAGTGCGGCACCAACGTATTTCAGTTTTGTAACGGCTTTCCTGGAAATAAAGATTCACAAAGCTGGTTAAGTTATAGTAAGATACCGACACAGGTCCCATACATATGGATCCTCTTCGTTAGTGCGGCACCAACGTATTTCAGTTTTGTAACGGCTTTCCTGGAAATAAAGATTCACAAAGCGGGATTGACTTTCGCGTAAAAGAAAAGAGTACCAAAAACCATGCTGTTAGATCAATTTGTAATTTGTTTCTTGAAAGAGGGACGATTTCTCGTCTCGAAGGTAACACTCTGGGAACGTAATTAAAGGGCGAAACGAGAATCAGATGTTCACAATATAATCCCGAATAGCTAATAATGTTGCATGTGATCGAAGATGACAAACTCAAAATGGAATAAAAGAATCTAATTTCCTGCGTTTTATGAGCAAATATCGGATGTTAATGACCACTATCTGTTGATCATTACTGGAATATATTTGCTTCAGTGAGACCAATAGGCCCTCTGGTCAACAATGTTTGCATATTAAACCCCTGACATTATATTGACTCACAGTTAAAAGACGTATCGACGGTTCAGTGCAATACTATAGTAAGTGCTTCATGTTTATGAAGCACTTACTATAGTCTTGCATTGAACCCTCGATATGCTACATAGAGGAAATGAAACATTCCTCGAAACAAGCAAACACTATCATTTGCTTTCCATATCAAGTTACGGGTCCTGCGTTGCCCAGTGATTAAGTTGGTTGACTTAGATCTCGGGGATTCCAGGTTCGAGCCCCACCGACACCTCTGGTTTCGGGGAGTTACTTTGGCAAATCACTTCACAGCCCTAGCCTAGTACTGGTGGATATAGGAAAGTCGTTACAAAACTGAAAAATATTGGTACGGCGTTTACCACCATACAAACAAAGTATTGTTTGCTATCAATTTCTACAGCTTCCGGGAAATCCAGCGCATGCGTGGATAGGTGTTGTTCCAGCGAATGACAAGAAATGGGTGTGGCTAGACGGGTCATCGTTTGATTATACAACCAAAGGTAAGGCAATCCCGTATCGGAAAAAACAATATGGTAATGTCAAATTTGGTCTTCAAGTTATCATACCATGTCAACCATGTATATGTATACCACCATCATGTACTATATAACTTCAAAAGTGCATGTTACATTCAGTATTTCATGAATTGCACTTTACTTTCAGACTTCATATCATTGATATATTTTCTTATCATATTTTAGTATCATAAATGCAAGCATTTACAGTCAATTAAGGTACCAGACAACGTTACTGTCAGCCAAAACGAAATGGTTATGCAGCCTTCTTCCGTGACAGAGAAAAAACCATACCCTTTACCTGTTGCAACGTCGAGTTAAAATCATTAAAGCTGCATGCTCTAAGATATATCGAAAGGTGAACATTAAAATTATTTGTCTTAAAAACTGTATAGCAAGTGTACTGTTGTATGAAACATACTGGGGAATAGTTATTGGACATAGAAGTAGTTCGTATGCAAGTTTTCAAAACCTTATAGAATGTAATAAATTTGTATTCAAAACGAAAAGCGTGCCAACCGGTTTGTTAAGCATCGAATACAGTTTGTGCATACTTTGATATATTGACACTTTCAAAACTTTTTTTGAGTACAGTAGCTTGCTTTTATTTAATATTATACCCAAATACAAAACATGTTTTGTTTCAACGACATCTTATTTTTTGGCTTTTGAATTTTTTTTTTGTGAACAAGGACCTTTAAATTTCCAACTGCAGTTAGAATGATTTCCTGTAAGAACAACAGTGCGTATCTCGCAAAGCTATGTTTAGGGCACATTGCTGCTAATGGAATATGCATGTTGCATGCGATAAAGCCATTCCATTAAGAAGTTATTGATGTATTCTGACGTTTAGCGTAGTTCCTGTAATTTACTGGAAAACGATATTTGACGTGTTTTAAATGTATTATACACTAGAACAAACAAACCCCCATTCGTACTTCATTGATTACGTAAACAAAACTTGTCTTCACTTATTTTCTAATAATACATAGTAGAACATCTGTACCTCGAAATTCTGAATGTCGAACTATTCTATGCGTCGAAGTAAATGCGGGTTCCCGATTCATTTGTTCTTTATCTTTATATTCCAAACATCTTTTTGTCGAACTCTCTCAATGCTAAACATTTCTATCAGGTATCTTAAACTTCGGTATATCAAAACATTGAAAGCCAAACAATTTAAGCTCATTATCAGATAAAGAAAACATCCGTGTTACCAATACACCATATTTATTGTGTGATCGGACTTTGCCGAAGACTTCCGATTGAGATACGAATATTCGTCACTGTTTAATTAAATGATGTGAAATGATTAAGATGGTGAGACATTTAACGGCAAACCATGAAATATAACTTACGGAGTTAACTATACATCCATTTTTGAATATGCCGTTATCACTATGTTTAGCATAAACTGTTTAGTGAAACGGTCCCGAGGACCTTACATGTATACAGTGCTGTATCGATTGCCAATGGGGCACAAGTTAGTTCAGTTCCCCTCGAGATTTCATTGCAACTTTTGCAGTTTTATGTTGTAACCGAATTAAAACCACAAATACAACAACAACAACGAAAGCTAGACTTATATTAGATAGTATTCAAGAGGGCAACATTTTGATCAATCAGAAACGAGAATTGTCGGTCTTGCTGGTTCTCAAACATGCCCAATACTATTAAGGTAGAAAACCTATAATCGGACATTTTGAAATATTTTCAGACTAAGAAAGAATAAAGATTTGACAGAGCAAATGCCATTAAAAATTACGTTTGATACTATAGGACATTTCCCTGGATTATTTGGCAACTTCATTTGTGTAATTTGAATTACAATGCGAAAACTAAAGGTATCAAAGGGAGGTAATCAATATGAAATAAATAACAAAATTCGTTTCTTTTATATTAGAAATATGAATTCAAAGTCAGACGTATTTCGAAAAAATGCTCGGAAAAAGCCTTTGCAATGAAAACTTCATAAACTATATTCTTATTAATTTTTTATCTAAAGGGAATACCAGTTTTCCATTACGAGTATTTTACCTTAAACAATTGGTAGGGCTAGACGGGTACATAAAATTGCTTCCTTATTATTCTATCGTTTTAGATACACCAGCTCCCGATATAGACCTGTGTGGCATCATCTCGAATAGTGGCGAGATTTCGTTTATCGATTGCGAGAGAACCGTACCTGCATTTGTATGCAAGCGTCGTGAGTATTTCTAATGATAACTTAATTAGGCGGTATTCACAAACAGGATGTATCGAATAAACCTGCGAAATTGAATTTATTGTTGGAAGAGAGATATCGGCTCATTCAGTTGGGAATCCGAAATGAAATGCCAGTGTCCCTGTTTCGAGCCATAATTTTGGTTAATATGCTTTCTAACCTCTGATAGAACAAATCAGAATCAGAATAATTTTATTTGTCTTATACAAATACAGTACATCGTCATTTTAAACAATATATTTACAAAATAATGTATTGTCAACGTGATACATCTCTCGTTCACTGCTTTCTTTCACATTTTCTCTCTCTCCCCCTCTCTACCCCCCTCCCTTCTCTCTCTCTCTCTCTCTCTCTCCTCTCTCTCTCTCTTATTATTCTCTCTCCTATCTTTTCCTTTCCTCTTCCTAACATGCAAACACACTTGTGCAGTTGTATGGAAATTGAACCGTAATGGCTCATTTAGTGGCAAACATATGGTAACTTGGTTCGAAACCTAAGCTTGACCAATTAAACTCTCCGATGAAGTCAATAGATTACGTTTATTCGTATCATTTAAAGATTTGGCTCATGAAGGAGATGAATTAGTAGCTTTGAAAGAGGATATAAAAGAAACATGTATAGGTGCGCAGCAACCATGATATAACCGAAATTATGTTGAGATCGACAAAAAGTTCAAATTAAAACAAAACAATTTACAGTAAGGGTGAGGTAAAAAACCCATAATCCGCCATTTCGAAACTCTTTTTTTCGTCGAATGACTTCGGTCGTTCTCTATGTACATCGGTCGGTGCCGGACCTATTCGCTTTACACCGTATAGTTCCGGTCACGACAGATGTACACTGTGAACGACAGAGAAAATCCAACGAAAGAAAGTATTTCAAAATGGCGGATCATGGGTTTTCTACATCAAGTTAGGTTTGTTGCTGAAATATGTTGCGATGCCCATTTTGTAATGATGATAACTGAAATTAAACCAGACAAAAGGTAAATCAAAGTAAAACCCATTGGTAATCCGTAAATCAACCGGGAGACTGCCTCTCACAATGATTCTAATGTAGTCATCGAGATTTGAACCCACACGGAGAAGGGCCATGCGTTTTCAGGTTTTGCACAACTAGTCCACGGTTGCCTCTGATAGCTTCGACTTAGAAAACAGAAAAGGGACCTAGTGGTCAAAGGACACAATCACGTGGCCCCTCTCCGCATTGGTTCAAATCCCGGTGACGGCATTTGGATTTTGATGAGAAGCAGTCCCGTACATGACTTACATAATGCCGATGGTTCTATCTGGTTTGACCAGTCCTTATGGACAGCTGAGTAAGGAGTCTTCCTCCACCATCAATAGTCGTGCATCGCAACATAACTGAAATAACGGTGACAATATGTAAAAGCCATTATATACATACAAACAAAGAAAAAAAGCGATTTTGTAATATTAGTTCGTTGATCATCCAGGATCGTTCATATCTTAATAAGACCCATTCACAAGCGATGGAAATGGCTAAAGAATGTAGCTGAACATTGAAGCAAGCTGTGGTATGCACATCATGAATTGAGTTCGTTAGAGGACACCCACTTCAACCCTTATAGTGCTGGAAACGACGTCATGCTTATGCAAACAGGTTAGACCCAGGCAAGCCGCCAAGTAAATTAGCGGCTGGCCTTTGATCTAACCTGTTTGGTACTCTGAGTATCTTTCCTCGACCCAATTCAACAGATCTTTAATGTTTGGGAAAGCAGACGACACAAAAACCTATTTTTAGAAAATTACGCAGCATTCTAAGGGTGAAGTGTCTGTAGACGTCTTCTCGTAGTATCTTCAAATCAATTAACTTAATTGAATAGATCTTTGGCTGGGCCTCGATTCTGAAGCATGTTAAGTGTTACGCTATGCCCATTCTACATGTGTACACTATGTTATATCGTCGGAGACATTGAGAAATTATTTTGACAAATGGAGAAATTGCCCATAAAGACCACACATAGCTGCGGTAGCAATCTTTTTATTTTCACAAAATATATCGTTTCGCCGGCAGCCCTTTATCAGACTCTGATCTATAAACTTATTTATGTCAAACGTTTTGTATAAACTTCAATTTCAAATTGTTTCGTGCATCATTTTCTACTTGTGTTCTGTGTTTTCTTTCCTTTATTTTGTATTTTGTTTTCAGTTCATTTGTTGATAATAATCCATGGAGGTAACAGAATACATGTAAATAGAATAGATGATTGGTGTCTTTGAATATGAAAAGTTATCGAGCTCGGCCTCGGATTATTATCCGTTTCGCCTTCGGCTCACCGGATAATATTCCTACGCCTTGCCCGATAACATTTCCGATTCCCGACACCAATCATCTATTCTCTATTTCTCAGTTTGTCTCAGTTTTGTTGTCAGTTATCTAACCAGGATGTGTTAAAACGAGTGATTGGCTGAGTTCAACATGCATCGTTTTGTTTCAATTCGCTAGTCTTTATTCCTTTTGGTAGAAGTATATGTGAAATTAAATGAAGCGTTATTGAAACAGCGTCAATGATGTCGTTAACTCTTGTGAATGGCGTCATCAAGTATCTATTTTATCCTGTCACTAGTGTTATTTCAGGACCGATAACTATGTGCCGTATAACATTTGTGATATCCAACACTTACCATGTAACACATGCACGTGACGAATCATGACGTCATAAATACGCTATGAAGTCATGTTTCCATCATTCTTTACTTAATTTTTCATCTTTTTTTTCGCGTTTTATTTAAGTCTTGTATGTTTGAAAGGATAACAGGATAAATAGAATAGAAAGTTTATGTCAGAAATGTTATCGGGCTCGGCTTATATATATATTATTATTATCCGTTTCGCCTTCGGCTCATAAGATAATATTCCTAAGCCTTGCCCGATAACATTTCTGATTAACGCCACCAACCGTCTATTCTCTATATATGAAAAAAATGTTGACTACAGTAAATTTTCCATTCCTACAGCTCTGGACATGCTATTTATCCCGAGTCACATGAACATTACCGAAGACTTGGTCCAACTAGGCGAAGGACAATCGGCAACCATATTCGAACGCCTTTGGCCGCCGATGTTAGACCTGATTTCATTGGACGATTCCCTGGGAAATCTCCTAGCAACCGTTGACGTCACTCACGAGACCGACTGCGCATTCAGGTGCTATACAGTGGACGAGTGCAATGCCTTCGTTATCACGTGTAAACCCGCCCGAAAGTGCAACATGTATTTTTGCACGCTGTTGTCTGGGGTCATTCACGAATAAATGAGGAAAATGATCACTAGGTCATTCACCTGCTACTTTTGAGACATTGAATTCCCATTGACTCCAATGTTAAATCAGGCATTTTCAAGATTCTGCTTAGTGAATGATATTGTTTTCTGCGCTTAGCTATATACAGAAATATCAAGTTGGACCGTTAAACTCTCAAAAACTGTAATGAAATGGACACCTCTTTCGTCTCATTTTTTTCTACGAAGCAAAGTGTACTAATACCATCCGAAAATTAGTGCACATACTGTCAAATCTGACCGAGGTACCGGCATTTGTATTCATATAGCCAAATCAAGTAGTCCCGCAATAGGCGATTAAACCTTTAGAGCATTGCAGGACGATCATACATACAGGCAACACATCAGCTTTCTACCAGTTTATCTCTTACTAGCCAAACTATTCGCCAGGGTGCCGTTTTACTAAACAGTTTACGCGTAAGATTTGCGTAAGTCTAAAACAACAATTCCTCTTATTTCAATATTTTCCAAGACGCTTCCAATGACGTGTCACATTGCAATATTGTACTTTCATTTAACACCATCCATGTGTATCAGTTATGACTTACGCAAATATCTTCTTTAAATTGTTAAGTTAAACGGTACCCAGAAGTCGAAACTCAAAATTTCTAAATGAGACCCGGAAGTACTTCGTAAAAGGTACAAGACCACAACGGACATTTTCTGTAAGAGATAATATGAGTGGGTGTTAGGTGTACACAGAACCCAAAACTCTTTCCGATTTGTTCTCGAATTTAAGAACAAGAAAATATCAGTACACTGTATTCGTATTCTATTGTATTTCTTTTTTAATTGACAAACAAATCCTTTTCATTACTTCACACATCTGTTTTCACAGCACTAACAAGTCAATTTGTACGTGTCAAGGTTTCGTTGAATATGTCTGTCACAAGATAAATACACAGAAATAAAGAAACACCAAGTATTTTATCGGTTTGAAACCTGTTCGACAGATCTTTAGCTTTGACATCGAAAGAAAGATATTTATTTATGTGATAGACCAACGTCGATAGGGAATCGGCGTTTGGAAGCGTCCGAATATTCAATGAGTTAATTAATACTTATTATAACGAACTTGTATGCGAGTTTTTAAGCAAACAAAGCATGATATTTATATACTGTGAAAAATAGCATGATTAACCATTAGAATGCTGGGTAATTTTCTAAAAATAGTTTTTTGTGTCGTAAGCTTTCCAAAACCATAAATATCTGTCTAATTTTGATGAGGAAATATACTTAGAGTAGCAAACAGGTTAGATCACAGGCCAGCCACCAATTTACTCGGCGGCTGGTCTTAATCTAACCTGTTATCATAAGCATGAAGTTGATTCCAGCCCTATAAGGGTTAAGAAAGAACTAGCATCACGTAGAAAAAAATCCATATTTTCCCTTTGTCTATAATGAAATAATGTTGTCACATTGGGAACTGCAACAAATGGAAGAGATATACGAGAGTTCGGTCTAAAAAACCACATAATTTGAATGTCAAAATAAAAGTTAAAATCTAGTCTGAATAGACTACTGAACAAAATAGCTTTTTTGATTCAGGAGTCATATTTCCTTTTTACACATCGTCAATTCTGTTCCAGCAATGATAACGACCCTTTTCGAACGTAAGTTGCGATAAACCACCAGACACGTCTCGTTCAGTTAAAGGCACATGAAAGGATATGAGGACAAATCAATAACTGGAAAATAAAGGAGTATTATGTTAATAAAAATTATGAACATTAATTTATGAATTCTGTTATTGAACTGGCTAATATGGTTTATTTCCAATTGGCTTTGACGTTTGAGTTGTGCTGATGTTTTTTTGTAATACCAATTTGAATTTGATCAAAATTTTACAAATAGTATAGTTTGATTAAGTATTAATCTCCTCTCATGAGCCTTTAAGAATGGAAGAGGAAATAGTAGGGTTTCCAAAACCCAATCAATATCTTATTTAAGCATATCTGGCTCCGAGCGGGACTATAAAGAAAATGGTGAATGTCGTCTGCAAAGCAATAAACGTAACGATGAAGAAGTAGTCGAGGATCTGACCTACAAACTCCCATGTAAGCATGGACAGAAGACGTTCATCCTCATCTGCATCATCTTGTTCGTCATCCGATTCATCGTCGGTAATAACTTTGATATCTGTGTCGAGTTCCCCTTTAGATCGTCTGCCAGCAGAATCAGTCTCCAAAGTCATTGTCAGTGGTGAAGCTTTGTCGGTCATTTCTTCTGACAGCTGGCCAAGAGAACCGGCCTTGAGCGACGTTTTCCGAGATAAATCCTTGTCGACTTTTCCTTTGACTGGATTGCCAACAGTTGGTATTTTCTGTGGAACGCCAAGACCACGTGATTTCATTTCCTCCCCAAGTTCGTCGTCAACATCACCTGTGTTTTTAACCTCAGCCTTACGAACGGTTATCTTGAGTGAAGCATGTTTTGTCGTTGATGGTACCGCATGTGACAAGCTGGGGATTGGTTCGTCGCTAACCTGTGAACTGTATCCGCTCGACAGTCTTGCGTCTTCGTGTGAGTCGGTCGACAACGCAGAACCGTTTTCTGCAATACTGGTAGGTCTTGGCGTCTCCTTTTTGGTACCATTTGATAATTCATCGTCAGCAGGTTCTGTCTCCTCGACAAATGAGAGCTGTGATTGTGTTCTCTTCAGTGATCTACCAGGCAAGTGTGATGTCTTTAAGGTTTTTTCTATCGGTTCTTTGGTAATTTTACCTAACATGTCGTTTGATGCAGTCTTCTGTTGATCGGATAAAACTGATGCGGCGGTATCTAGGGCTATTTCGATAGTGTTGGTGGACATGACAGACGTCTTCTTGTTCTTGAGCATGGAGAATCTTTTATTAAGGACCCTATCGTGTACCCGTTGCGGGCTGCCGTTCTCCCCAAACCCCGATCTCTTTCTGCAATCCTTGCATCTAAGGCTGCGTAGGAATGTGAAGAGGCTGATAGTAGCGGTTTTCATCTTGTCCATAGCGGTTAAACAGGGAGGCTTCAGTGTTGCCTTCGTCTTGCGGTAGCAGGCACGACAAGGACGACATTTAATGGTCTTGTAAAAGTAGATAAACCCCTTCGGTACTTCGTCCTTTCCCGGGGAAATGTATATTCGCATCAGGAATATGTTAACAATGCTCAATATAGCGGTTAGCGTAAGCATCAGTATGACGTAATAGCAGAGCAAGGACATGGGATCGGAAGAGTCTGGTAGCAAGTCCATCAGCGTTTGAAGCAACACCACGAACGACAAAAAACAAGTGATTCCGAATCCCACCCTCTCACCACAGCCGGGCGGAAGTAGAAACAGGAAACCACTGAGTAGGCTGAGGAGTAGAATGGGCAGAACGATGACGACCGTCATGAACATCGGCTTCCGCTTAATGGTTACTTCAAACTCCGCTACATACGTCCCGCCAACGAGCCTGACGGAGGATTTAGTGCGGTCCAGGGTCCAGATACTGCTACCCTGCTGGTCGCTGGTGTCCCACGTATCGCTGGTTACCCGCAGTTCTATCAGACTCGCTTCCTGGCCAATTGGCTTGATGGAGAGCGTACACGTTTGATCGTCGAACGGGAAGTAGGTCGGGTCGGGAGAACAAGCGGCGAGTACCAGCACTCTCGGATTCCACTGACACACACCGGAACTGGAAGTAAACACACACGAAGGATGCGCAATGGGTTTCTCGTTCATTTAGTGTTTAGGATTCTCACATATTCAAGTATTCATTATATCGCACAAGGAGCATATATATGGATAATTTAGTTTTATTATATTCCTTTCAGTGAAATACAGGGATTTCTCAGTGAATTAATTTTCAATTTTGTCACAGTGAATATCGTCAGTAGTGATGATATCAAAAAGTCATATCATCACTAGTGATGATATCAGTTTTGACGGAATTACTTTGTTACCATTCCTTTGCATTAAAGTCATTGCTGCACTTTTGCACACGGCACCAAAATATTTGTATTCTAAAATGTATCCAAACGCGTGAATGACGTCAAAGGCGGCAAAAATGACGTAATTGGCGTTGTTAACTGCTTTGCTCCTCCCATTTTATATTCCATTTGACGTTGAGGGAGGTATTTTGGCAAGAATATTGACTATAGTGGAATAAAATAAATAGAATAATCAACTCCATTCGATTGATTCAAAAAATATGTCACTTGAATGGGTTGTTATCATGTAGAAAAAATTTGTTCTTCGAACTCGTTTCTTCAACCTGATAACAACCCATTCTCGTGACATATTTTTGATATCAATCGAAAGAAGTTGATTATCCTCTATATAATTAACGCCCTTATCGATTGGACTTGCTGCAAAATGAATTTGAAATAACCACACATGGAGCATGCGCAATGGGTTTCTTGTTCGTTGAGTGTTTAGGGTTCTTACATACATGTATTCGATTATTCGTTATATCTTGTAAGTCACATACCTATGGACAATGTAGATATACTAAACATCCTTATCAATTAGACTTGCTGGCAAAATGAGTTTTTACCAAGACGTGTTAAACTTTATATTATACATATCTTTATTACATTATATTGAACATCATTTTATTAGATTTTGTCATTTTTTGTTATTATTAAACGTTCACTAGAATATATCCCTATGCAGTGAAGTGGCGAATTCCATTTGCATGACAATATCACTTTACGAGCAAATATCAAGTTTGCGTTTTAAAAAGTCATTTAAGTTTCCCTTAACAAAGAAATAAAAGGAAATACGGCTCTTTGGTTGGACAGAAAGAACATAAGCCGTAAAATATGCAGAAATGTTGGTATGCTGCAAATGTAGTCTGTACTAAGAGTCTTTTTATTTCGTGCCTGACATTTCCAAACATTTCCAATCAACATCAAATAACGTCTATGCTTGCTTGAAGAGGTAGAGCTTTGAGTAAAAGGACGTCAAGCTTAACCCTTAGAATGTTGGATACTTTAAAACACAGCAACATATTTTTGTGTCGTCTGCTTTCCATAACCTTAAATATCTGCTTGATTTTGATACGGAAAGATACTCAGAGTAGCAAACAGTTTAGATCACAGGCCAGCCGCCAATTTACTTGGCGGCTGGCATGTGATCTAACCTGTTTGCGTAAGCATTAAGTCGGTTCCAGCACTATTAGGGTTAAGGTTACATAATATTTCAAATTATATTAACTGTAGTTCAGTCATAATATGATGACTTGCTTATAATGGTGTTGAAAGACCTCAAACTTATACACATGGAGAGGGGCCTAGTGGTTAGAGTACAGAACTTGAAACCACATGACCCCTCTCGGCGTGGGTTCAAATCCTGAGAGGAATATGGATTTTCATGAGAGGCAGTCTCCCGACTGACTTACGGAATGCCGATGGTTCTACCCGCCTTGACCAGCCCTTGTGGACAGTTGAGTATGGGGGTCTTCCTCCATCATTAAGAGTCGGGCATCGCTACATAACTGAAATAACGTTGATGTGATGTAAAACCCATAAAAAATACACATGGAGTCGGATCCAGCAATATAAGGGTAAAAGATATATCTTTTCAAAAAAAGGTCATCAAGCATAAATTAAGACAACTGAATACGTACCTCGTGTTATATCGGATCTTGTAGGTCTCATCCCCGACATTTTCGATCGTGTCCACGGAGTTCGTTAGTACAAGGTTTGGGGTCCAAATCTGTTCGCGCGTAAAGAACAGCGTCTCGGCTGTGCTGCTGAAGGACACGCCCTTTAACGTCTTCACCTCGTCGGTCCACTGCAGGTTCAGGCTCCCAACAACCTCCATCGTTCCTTCGACAGCGTCAAAATCCATTATAGCATACAGCGCCATGTCTGTAAGGTAAGGGAGGGTACTTGTGTTCGTTTTGAGGGTAAAGTTATTTCTCTTTTATTTTGAATTTTGTCAATTCACTTTTCAGGTAGACGATTGATTATCGTACATGTATACACTTTTTAAATCTAATACGCGTCAACGTCCATTATAGCATACAGCGCCATGTCTGTAAGGTAAGGGATGCTACTTGCGTTCGTTTTGGTGATGAAGTTATCTCCCTTTTATTTCGAATTTGGTCAATTCAGGCAGACGATTGATTGTCAATCATGTCTTCACATTTAAATGTAATACGCCTATGTAACAAAGGTGGATTTATTTGATTTAATGCTACAGACTGCTTTTTAAATAAAAGTATGTTATGTTGGAGGTCTCATATTTTATGATTGTCGTCTGCTGTCGAAGAGGACAAATGACCAAATGGAACAGATCGGCCATTTCTTCAAAATGACCTCGGAAGCATTGGGGAGCCATTCTGAAAGTAGTCCGGCAACATGGTGGCGACGAAGGGCATGTCCGTTTGCAATCGTATTTACTCGGCAATTTCCAGCACAAGCCGGGGAATGCCTAGTAGATACGATTTACAAATGGCGTAAGCCTACAAGCCAACAAGGGATAAAGAATGCTTGATTTGGTTATAGCAATCGGAATACTGAAGAACTTAAGCTTTAACCCCGATTGAAAAAACAATCGTTAGAAGTGAATAATCGTATGTTCATTTAACCCTTTACCAAACGCCAAATTTTCGACTGTTCCAAATTGGAAGATTTTGCGGGCGACATTTCAAATTGTGATGAAATTGAAAAATAATCTTCTGCTAGGGCAGACAAATATTGCGGGAAAAGGAGACATTGCTCGTTTAGAGCAATGTCTCCTTTCCCCACAATGTTTTCCAGAGTTGTCTGCAACAACCTGGTCAAATGTTTGGTAATGGGTTAAAAGGACTTACCAGAGGGGAGTTAAACTTTTAAATAAATTGTCTTCTACTGATAAAATGACGACATACATTTGTCACTCACCTCCTGGACAACCGTTCTCCACTATATTGATATAAGAATGAACACTTATGTTACTTATTGAGGTATAACGCTAACAGTGTCATTTTTACAAAACATAAAATTAACTCTTTACCACCTGCAGACATACTTTTCTTGAAGCAGTCGAATTAAGAAAAACTTTGTAAAAGACGTGAAAACCCTTTCAGTTCTGCTGATGTGATATATGAATAGATTTTTAACAAAAAGCATTGTGGCAAAAGGAGGAATTGCTTGTCGCAAGCAATTTCTCCTTTGGTCTCAATGCTTTTTGAACGTCGTCTGCCTCAAGACGCAAACATGTGGGGTTATGTGTTAATAAAAGAATGAACAGTCATGCTGCTTATTGACATTCACTGTTAATAGGTTCATTTTTACAAGAGATAATATTAAGTCTTTACCACCGGCAGACGATATCTATTTTACGCAAAAATGTTGGATAGTAATGTGTTAATAAAAGACCGTACTGGGCGACAGAAGAGGAGTGGTAGAGCATCGGTCTGTTGTACCGATGGTTCCGGGTTCGAATCTCCGTTGAGCGAGGTGATTAATGCCGGGACTAACCCACGCATCGGCGCGAGACCTGGGGCCCGTTTTACTAAACAGTTTACGCTTAAGATTTGCGTAAGTCTAAAACAACAAGTCCTTTTATTTCAATATTTGGCAAAGCAATATTGCAAAGTAACACATCATTGGAATCGTCTCTCCGAGACGCTTCCAATGACGTGTCACATTGCAATATTGTACTTTCATTGAAGATATTATCCATGTTAATCAATTATGACTTACGCAAACATTTTCCGTAAGTTGTTTAGTAAAACGGGCCCCTGGTGTAGTATTTTGGCAGCAGTCATCTAGAGTGAAATAAATAAGCTCCAAGCTTCCGTCACAATTGATGTTAAATTAATAAGTTTAAATCACGCTACTTACTGAGGTCCAATGTTAACGGTGCGCCGGACGTATCTTTAGGAATGATTGGCTGGGCGCTGATGGATTTACCAGAACTTCCGGTATCCTTTAATGAGGAAAAATGGAAGCGACATGTTGGTTAGACTGCTCGGTAATGACCTTGTCCACGCCATTCCCGCCTTTTAACCCTTAGAATGATAGGTATTTTTCTAAAAATAGATGTGTGTCGTCTGCTTTCCAAACCCTTAAATATGTGCTTGACTTTGATGGGAAAAGATACTCAGGGAAGCAAACAGATAAGATCACAGGCCAGCCGCCAATTTCGTTGGCATCTGGCCTGGATCCAACCTGTATGCATAAGCATGAAGTCGGCTCAAGCGCTATACGTGTTAAAAAGTTTTCACTTACAGACTTCCAATGAAACGTTATCAAACAATCTCATACAACACACAAAATATGATATTAACCGACAGATAAACAATAAGCAAACATTTCAGCAAACAGTTTTTAACACATCAAATAACCTGTTGAAGCCGAAAGAGGGATCGACAACCACGGACATGAGAAACAGACACATACACATAAACAGATAAAGAAATACACACAGACACAGACATACAAACAGACACTGACATGCAAACAGACACATGTAAACAAACAAAGAAACAAACACAGATAAACAAACAGACACAGACAAACAAACAGTTAAAGAAATACACACAGACACAGACATACAAACAGACACTGACATGCAGACAAATATATGTATACAAACAAAGAAAGAAACACAGATAAACAAACAGACACAGACAAATAAACAGATAAAGAAACATACACGTACACAGATATACAAACCGAGACGCTGACATGCAAACAGATATGTGTATTCAAACAAAGAAACAAACACAGATAATCAAACAGACTCAGACAAATAAACAGATAAAGAAATACACACAGACACAGATATACAAACAAAAACTGACATGCAAATAGACACGTGTATACAAACAAAGCTAAACAAACAGACACATAGACACAGACAAATACAGAAATACAAACAAACACAGAGAAACAAACAGACATATATATGGATACAGAAATCCAAACAGACACCGACATACAAACAGACACAGACATATAAACATAACAAGACACATACGTTAAGAGATATAAAGAAATACAAACAGACACATACATACATACAAACAGCCACGGATAAACAAACAGACACACAAACAAAAACAGATATACAAAAAGATATATATAAAAACAGACAGAGACAAACAAACAAACAAACAAACAATTAAACACAGACATACAAATAGATACAAAGACATAGACAGATACAGAAATACAAACATACAGAGACAAACAAACAGACACATGCACACACAAAAATACACACAGACAGATGCACACATACTGACAGACACACAGACAGACACAGACAAACAAACAGTCACAGACACAGACATGTACAGAAATAAAAACGGACACGGGTAGATAAACAGATACATGTATATACAAACAGACAAACACACAGACACATATGTACAAACAGACACAGATAGACACAAACACTTAGACATATACCAAACAGACACAGACAAACAAACAGACACAGACGAACAAACAGACACAGACGAACAGACAGACACATACATTCAAACAGACTAGCGTACAGACGAAGACATGTACACATAGACAGAGATACAAATAAACAAAGGAACACCTACTTCATACGCCGCAAGAAAAGCTTCATAGTCTGTCCTGACTGCGTTGTAGAGAGTCGAACCATGGACACACACAAACAACGTGAAGAACCACAACACCCCTGAGTCCGCCATTACCAACGTCTTTGTTATTATGGACCAAATACTCAATCCATAATAAGTTCGTATAGGTATACCGGGTTTACCATTTTGATTTTGTCTTAACCCTTTACAAAACGCCAATTTTCGACTGTCCAAAATTGAAAGAGTTTGCAGACAACATTTTAAAATGTGATGAAATTGGAAACTAATCTTCTGATAATGCAGAAAACCGTGTGGGAAATGGAAAAATTTCTCGTTACGAGCAACTTTTCCTTTTCCCACAATGTTTTCTAGAGTCGTCTGCAACAATGTGGTTAAATGTAGTTATTGTTTGGTAAAGGGTTAATTGGAACAAAGTCAAAGTCAGATAAACATAGACAATCGTGTTAAATACGGGTTTGATCGCAAACAAGCAATTAAGAAAAAGAAGAAATTTTCATTACGAGCAATGTTTTCTCTTGTCGATATGCTTTCCAGTTACTTGGTATCCCATTTAGATATCGTTTTGATTGATAGGGGTCAAGGCTCTCTCTTACTTGATCATTTATTTATATGGGTTTAACCAAGCGTCCATATCATTCGGCAATGTAGCGATTCTCTGTAAATAATGTTGTAGGTAGACCCTAAACTTAACCCTTTACCAAACGATCAACATTCGACTGTCCCAAATTGAAAGACTTTACAAATGACATTTCAAAATGTGATGAAATTGAAAAATAATCTTCTGATAAGGCAGAAAACATTGTTGGAAAAGGAGAAATTGCTTCTTTTCCCACAGTGTTTTCCAGAGTCGTCTGCACCAATCCCGTCAAACGTCATTATTGTTTGGTAATGGGTTAACTGCCCATAAGGTCTTGTTAAGCTGTGAAAGAAATGTCGATATTTCGTTAGCTAGTCGGGAGACTACCCCTCATGAAAACCCAAATGCAGGGATTCGAACCTACGCAGAGAGGAGCCATGTCGGATTTCTGTTTTCCAACCAAAGCGCCGACAAACAACCGTCGACTATCGTAAAGGTTATCGAAAAAGTTATGCGGAATGAAATGTGAAAAACAAATCATTGCTCTACTATACCAATTCACTCTTTTGTCAAAATGCTCAAAATACGTTTGATTTAGATATCATACGGGTAGCGTTTGGTAAAATAAATTTCTAAAATTCATACATGTATGATAACCCTTATAGTGCTGAAACCAACTCCATGCTCATGCAAACAGGTTAGATCCAGGCCAGCCGCCAAGTAAATTGGCAGCTGACCTGAGATCTAACCTGTTTGCTATTCCGGGTTTCTTTCTTGAACAAAATTAGGCAGATACTTAAGGTTTTGTTAAGCAGACGACACAGAAATCTTTTTATAGAAAAATATCCAGCATTCTTAGGGTTAGAAATAACTCACCGCTTTTAATTTAATTATCAATGTGTATAAAACACGATGCCTGTGGTTGTGTCATAAACTGTAGCGTTAGTTGTTCGTAGGAACTTAGTCTTCATTTGCAACAAGCTTAAAATTATAAAGATTAAATCGATTGTGATGTGAAACAACTTCTATATGATAATGGTCCTGTGTGGCCCAGTGGTTAAGGTGGTTGTATTAAAACTCGGTGGTCACGGGTTTGAGTCTCACTTCTACCTCTCGTTTCGAGGAAGAGTTCTTTTGCAGGATACTTCAGAGCCCTTACCTAGCATTTGTGCGCCGTAACGTAATTTAAAATATGTTGAGATGACTTTAAACCCCATATAAACGAAGGGAACAAATCATGTAATTATGCTTTATCAATTTCCCATAGTGATATGTAAAGGAAACCCATAACTTAGCGTTTTCGAGTTTTGAATTACCCAAATTTTATTTGTTTTATTTCATAGTTTGTCTTGCTATTCTTTTAAAATGTCGTCAACATTTTTTTAGTTCAATACCTGGCTAGTAATAGGTTGAGGAAGGCCTCTTACTTGATAGCAAACGAGGGCATATTTACCCTTAGAATGCTTGGTAATTTAAAAAAAAAATATATATCATTTTGTCGTCTGCTTGTCCAATCTTAAATATCTGCTTAATTGCGTTGAGAAAAGATACTCAGAGTATCAAACAGATTAGATCACATAAATTACTTGGCGGCCGGCCTGGATCTAACCTTTTTGCATAAGCATGCAGTCGGTTCCAGCAATATAAGAGTTGAAACATTTAAAAAGACAATCAGCAACCCGTTAGACAGGAGACTATTGTGTAGTATAAACTATTATATTTCAAATCGATTGTAACTAAAGCTTGTTGATTATTTAATTCACTCCCGATGACTGCCTCCTAGATACTAAACCAGTTCTCACACCAAGTTTTGGGCTAGTCCAGGCAACTTTCAGCTCGCCTAACGGAGATTGAACCCGGGATCATCAGTACAAAGAGATATTGTGATTTGAACATAGCCGCATAGGGCCTTTGTGAGGAGGCACCTTTAATCCTATATGTTTGTTGAAATAAATATTTGGGTTAATTGCATATCCAATTAACGAGGTATCTTTGATTATCGAGTATTGACGGATTGAATAAAAAACTTCAAAAACGAGATCGAAGATAAACCTGTTTAACCCTTTACCAAACGCCATATTTAAGACTGTTTCAAACTGAAAGATTTTACAGACGACATTTCAAAATGTGGTGAAAATGGAAAATAATCTTCCGATAGGGCAGAAAACATTGTGGGAAAAGGAAAATTTTTTCTCCCTTTCCGACAATCTTTTTCTAGAGTGGTCTGCAACAAAGTGGTATAAATGTCGTTATTGTTTGGTATTGGGTTTATGGGTAACTTATGAGACCACACATGAGATTATTACTGTTAAACATTGATCGTTGACCGCCTTCTGCGACCTTGGAATCTTAGCCTTGATAACTGCGCATGTTGGTGAACTAGTTTTATACTTGATTTAATCTAAAATATTTCTATTGATGGGTTTCCATATTTTCATACAAAACTTGAAATCACATGACCCCTCTACGCGTGGGTTCAAATCCCGGTGACTGTATTTGGATTTTCATGAGAGGCAGTCTCCAAACTGACTAAGTGCCGATGGTTCTACCATGTATGTCGATGAGATGACTCCATTGTTCTGATAAATTCATCAAAATTCATTTAAACAGCGTAAGATGCTCGACAAAGCCTATTTAGTGTCAATGTCCAAATATAGCTAAACATTTGTTTTGCTTTTTCACTTTTTTTTCAAAATTATCTACTAAGCTTTTTCCACGAAATTCCAAAAATATAATCATAAAATCACGTGATAGTGTTTTTTGTATTTGTATTTGTAAATAGTTAGTATTGTAAAATGACTATGTATATTGTACTTGTCAAATAAATCTATGTTCTGTTCTGTTCTGTTCTACCTGGATTGGCCAGCCCTTATGGGCAGTTGAGTATGGGTTATTCCCTCATCATTTAGAGTTGGGTATTGTAACATAACTGAAATATTGTTGACGCGATGTAAAATACTATATAAATACATTTCTACGAAGGATGGGTTGGGAATTCGAGCAGTTTCCAACGATATTTCAGTCATTCAGTGCGCGTTCCTATACTCCTCGTGTTTCCTAACTAAATCTGCACGATATCACTCAACCCATGTGGAACACCTCGGCCATTTCTGAAAATAACCTCGGAGGTAATTGGGAGCCATTTTGAAAGTATGCCGTTTGCAATCGATTCGTATCTACTCGGCAATCCCCGAGGCTAGTGTCGGGGATTGCCGAGAAGATACGATTGAGAAAATATGAAACAAAGATGTGTTGATATGATAATATTTTATGAAAACACTATCAAACCATTCAGTTGTGAAATATAACCAATTTGTGTGTATTTACATAAATATATAGTGCCTGTGTGCATGTAATCATGTGAGTTATCCGCCGGAAAACAGCCGAATTAACCCAGGATTTCTGGTGTATTCATTAACTACTTACGAGGTATATCTACCGACTTGTGCCGGGAATTGCCGAGTTGATACGATTGTCACTCAATCCAGTGACAGTATGTCTCACACGGCCTTAACTATTCACTGATATGCGACAAACGTTTCCTCTCATTTGACTTCATTAACCCTTAGACGACTGGGTATTTTCTAAAAATAGATTTATGTGTCGTCTGCTTTCCAAAACCTGAATTATCTGCTAACTTTTGTTGAGAAAAGAAACTCAGGTAGTAAACAGGTTAGATCACAGGCCATGGCACATACCATTCTATAAAAAGAAGTATGTTTATCAATTTCGTTACATTTTGATGTTAACAAAGCCAGCGATGGTAACCACCACCCCACACAGGGTCCTTCGACATCAAAGACATACTGAGCTTGTTATGTTGGTCTTAACCCTTTACCAAAACAGTTACGATATTTGACCACTTTGTTGCAGACGACTCTGAAAAACGTTGTGGGAAAACCAGAAATTGCTCTTAACGAGCAACTTCTCCTTTACCAACAATGTTATCTGCCCAATCAAAATATTTTTAGGAATTTCATCACACTTAAAAATGTCATCTGCAAACTCTTTCAATCTAGGACAGTCGAAAAGTAGTCGCATAGTTGAGGGTTAAACATGATGTAAAATTAGTTTAACATTGGAATTGCACGATAAAAAAATACTCAACAAAAAGGTCATTACGAACAAGATCTCTTCTGATCTCATACATATTTATAAAACTGTCTTCTGTGTTTTAAAACCTAATGTCATTGGGCAAAGTTGGTATAGTTTAGCATAATCATGTAGACAAAAGAAATAAATGCGTTTCTGCCAAAGAACAACTGGTTTATTCTATATTGTGACCTAGACACTGTGAACTATCAACCCCTATCAACGCATGGTGCAATATGGAATAAAAGGATTTGAATAGATGCACTTGGCAATAATGCTTCAAATAAATACATTGAATTAAGCCACGCCATCGGAAAAACTTTACTGTGTTATATCGCGTTAGCATGTCCCTTTGTATAAACGCCTATTGAAACAACTGTAAAAGAAGGCTCAATATGTAAGATAATACTGTAGAAAAATAGTAGTTGCTCTCAAGAACATATTCCATGTTGCCTGTGTGGTTGTTTTCTTTTAAACACAAATAATATTTATATTTCATACATCTAGAACGTTAAGCTTTCATATGAACTTTCCCTCACGATAATCAGAGGATGATACATAAATTCGTACATTTCTGTAGACTTTGATGGATGTTCAATTCGTTTTATGTAATAACTTCTATCTGGGCCAATTAGTGAAATATTTATTAACTCTATGATCAGTATTACCGTTTTTACATAAAACTTGAAAACTAAAACAAAATATCACAGTAGTAACGTTAATCGAAGCAGGATTAAGTGCTCAACTTTAACAAATTATTCTTTTGTCATAAAATTCCTTTTAATGGTTTACAATTATCACATTATTTTTATGCTTTCAACATTTCATAATTAAACTAATTAAGTACATGGTCTTTATTTATTTATTCAATTTGTTTTAATGTTAACAGCAGACTTTTCAATAGTGTACTGTGTAAGATATATAATGTTTCATCCTCTAATTCATTTTCTGTCGTTGCTACAAAATTAACAAACAAAATATAATCAGGTGTCCTTTACAAAGCTTGGACAAAGGTATGGGTAGCATATTTTAGATTTGAGATAATACGATTGAAATTTCCATTCAAGATTGCTAATTGCCAATGCTTATCTTAGAACTGTTAAATAGATCAAACGAATTTCAACAGTGCTAATAAGTACAAATAATTAATGTTGTCCTTAAGAAACCTCACCTGATTTACTTGAATAAAGCATAATTATATTTGCCGCTGTATATCCAAACAATGACTAGCATTTTTCGGTCCCATATATTACTCTTAGGTCAATGATATTTCTAATAAAAACGCAGTTTCTCCAAGAACATTGTCGGACACTAAAAGCCATGCGCTTATTTCAGATTTTTCGATTGGTCCAACTCAAATAATTTGCAGACGACAGCCCTTAACCCTTTACCAAACAATAGCGACATTTAACCAATTTGTTGCAGGCTATTTTGGAAAACATTATGGGAAAAGGAGAAATTGCTCGTGACGAGCAATCTTTCCTGTTTCCCACAATGTTTTCTGCCTTATCAGAAGGTTATTTTTCAATTTAATCACATTTTGAAATGTCGTCTGCAAACTCTTTTAACTTGGAACAGTCGAAAATTTGGCGTTTAGTAAAGGGTTTAGTAGAAAGACAAATCAATCCGTTATAATGTTGGCTCGGAACCATTGTGACAGAAAGAGAAATTTGCTCGTGTAAAGCAAACCATTTTTCGTCGCAATGACTACCTATGCCTTTGCCGGATGGGAATATGTGTAAACGGCAATTTAGAGTGTCTGACGCAGAAGATATCAACGAATGATGGCGGTTTGAACTACAACGTCACCAATAATTTGCTTTGCCTCCATTTTATGGCCACCGAATGAAGACGTAAATGTAAACGGTTATAAATAAGTGTAAACATACACAATCTATTAACATAGAAAACAAAGATATGCATTTGAAAACGTGATTGAGATTTCACAGGTAAGATTTATGTGCCGTTCACATCTAAGTCAACGCTCTTTTCATGGGATACTTTCTCGAACGATGTTTAAAGGCACATCAAAGGAGATGAGAACAAATAAATAACTGAAAAAAGTATTTGGAGTTATTTTATTATGTTCATATAAGTCATGAGAATTAATTTACGAATGCATTGGGACCCTATTGAATAGAATCATTTAAAATAAGTCATTTTGTGCTTGAAATATAGTTGTTTCAAAGTCAATCATGTTTATCAACAACCTGTTTGTTTACACATTCAAAATAACGAATTCTGATTGGTTGGTTGAAAAAATTGTGTATCAACTGTCAAGGTCAGAGGTAAAAAACCACACAATCTGAATTATCAATCTTGCTAATCTGGGTCATTTCTCATTGGCTTTCACGTTTAAGTTGTGCCAATGGGTTATTTTGGTGATAACTATTTGAATCTGACAAAAAATTTACCAAATAATATGGTTTGATATAGCATTAATCTCCTTTTATGTGCCTTTAATGTTAACGAGAGAATATATCGTACGAACAAGTGTGGGACAGGTCCAAGAACTGTACGATGTCCTTTCCAAGCTACAGAAGTGTGTAAATGCACATTGATGTATAAGGAGTGGAATCTCAAACCAAGGACCCGTCTGTTGGAATCGCTACTGACTGATCTGACCGATTCCCGGAGAAAAGCCCCTTTAACCGTTTTTGCCAGAGCGGAAAAAAGCCCCTTCGTCGATTTGTCAGTGCGGAAAAAGCCCCTTCAACCGTTTTTGCCAGAGCGGAAAAAGCCCCTTCGCCGATTTGCCAGTGAGGAAAAAGCCCCTTCAACCGTTTTTGCCAGAGCGAAAATAATCCCCTTCGTCAATTTGCCGATGCGGAAAAAGCCCCCTCAACCGTTTTTGCCAGAGCGGAAAAAAAGCCCCTTCGTCGATATGCCAGAGCGGAAAAAGTCCCTTAGTCGATTTGCCAGTGCGGTAAAAGCCCCTTCAACCATTTTTGCCAGAGCGGAAAAAAGACCCTTCGTCGATAGGCCAGTGCGGAAAAAGCCCCTTCGTCGATTTGCCAGTGCGGAAAAAGGCCTTTCGTCGATTTGCCAGTGCGGAAAAAGGCCCTTCGTCGATTTGCCAGTGCTGAAAAAGCCCCTTGAATCGTTTTTGCCAGAGCGGAAAAAAACCCTTAGTCGATTTGCCAGAGCGAAAAAAATACCTTTTAAAAGGAACTACATGTATTAGTCTATATAGTGATGTGCTCTTACTGTGCTCTTACATTTTCATATGTTGTGGTTTTGCTTATAGTAATAAATATACTAAAATTTGATCGTTTTCACTTACATCATACTTTTTAGTGCTGCAGACTCGACTTAAAAAAGATGAAAAAAAAACAATGCCCAGATTTGAAAAAGCTTACAGAGGACTATTGAAGTAGAAATTGATATAGTGATAGCTCTGGTAAGGAAGAATTCGTTGAGAGAAAAGGAAAGATGCCCAAAATCTGAGCGGTTTCGTACTTTTCTCTCACATAGTTTTTATTCCTTCCCTCTAATAACTGCAACAGACAAGGTTTGGTTATGGTTGGGCAATGGGTTCGAGAAATTATCTATTTTGTTTATATAATTGTTCTTAAACCCTTTCCCAAACGACAAATTTTCGACTGTCCCAAATTTGGAAGAGTTTACAGACGACATTTCAAAATTGAAAAATATTCTTCAGATAGAACAGAAAACCTTGTGGAAAAAGTAGAAATTGCTCTTAGCGAGCAATTTCTCCTTTTCCCACAATGTTTTCCAGAGTCGTCCTCAACAATGCGGTTAAATTTCGCCATTGTTTGGTAATGGGTTAAGGTGCCTACACAATATTAGTGATATGCTTGCTGTATTTACCTTCTGCATTGCTATTGTAAAAAACGTGATATCAAAATAAAAGAATAAATCGAAATGAATGTAAAACAAGGGCAATGTTGTATGTTTGGTACTTTCCTTACAAACTTAAGCAACTTAAATAAATTCGTCGAGGGACTCATTGAACAATATCGGATCAGAAAAGCTATATCATGTCGGTAATGAAAATTACAGGTTAGATTTTACGTGAAGATGTAAAGACTATTTTTTCATAGGATGGTGCGTTTATCGCTATACTAATTATTGGTTGGCATACTATTTGTATAAATAAATGGTTTGGGTCACCTTATAAACGCATTTATGTGAACTAGCAATGTTAATGAAGTTATACCAAAACATGACATTTTGATATTCTGATATTCTGTAAATTGAATACAATTGATTTAAAGGAAAGAGAAATACATGTAATTTTATGGAGATATAAGATGATTTAAGAGCATTTGTTTTGAAAATATTTGGACAGTTAAAGCACGTAAGTTGAACCGACCAAGTTAACCATCTTAATAAAACGATGTTTTCTACAGCTTGGACTTTTGTTTTGTTGCTATCAAACGTGTTTCTTATGGATGTAGACTGTGCAACGTACGCAGAAGTGACAACAGAATACTCGAGGTTAGTAGACGCTTATTCAATCGCTGGCTCGACAAACGGCGATCCGTACAGTCAAACCATTCCTACAGACAGTCTCCCAATGGAAGTTACCCTGACCTTAAACATGTTCTCGCTGTCCGGGTTCGATCCCGTGGCCGGCACAATCGACATCGTGGGGAGCCTAAACATGGAATGGATTGACGAAATAGCGACCGCCAACTCGCCCACCCTCACCTTCAACTCAGGTACGGTCGATTCGTTTTTGGTGGACTATACGTTAATCTGGACACCGGTAATCGTGCTGGTAAATTCCGCCGACTCCGTCGAGAAGGTCGGCGATACTTCCTACAAGGCTCGCTACCATACAACGTCCGGTCGGGTCACATGGCAGCCTCGGATGATTACGAAGGCTTCGTGCACGCCGGATGTCAGCTTCTTCCCGTTCGACGATCACACGTGTACGCTCACCTTTCAGTCCTGGACCCACGACAGCTCGCTCGTACACCTGCTCGTCGGCTCGTCGTCTTGGGGCATGGACGATTTCGAGCTGAACGGGGTTTGGGCGGTCGTCGACACTAAGAGCGCTGTAGTGCTAAAGGCCGGATACTACGTTGCTGAATTTGAGATCAAGATCCAGCGCAAGGCGCTCTATTTCGTCATCAACATAATATTTCCGATCTTGCTCCTTTCGGCCTTAAGCGGATGTCTTTTTCTCCTGCCAGCAGCTTCCGGGGAGCGTGTCGGCTTCGGAATAACTTGCTTCCTGTCGTTCGTGGTCCTTTTACAGATTACGATGTCCTTTCTGCCCGAAGCGTCGGCCCCGATGTCGATTCTGTGTTACTACGTGATCATTATGATGAGCCTGAGCGCCGTGTTGAGTATCGTGAACATCCTTCTAGTGAAAGTACACATGACAGACGTAGAGACACCGTTGCCAAGCTGGCTCGTCCACTTTGTCGAGTTTGTCAACTGCACCAAGTTTAAAAGATGGCGGCGGAATCGATCCAATCGTCTAGATGACGTTGAGTTTGAAGGAGCGTCTGTGTTGTCCAGGAACCAGTCTAAAATTGGTTTGCCCCAGGATACAAGGCTGAGAAATGATGCACGGAGAGGTTCTTATGCCATAAACGTGACAAGCGACCAATCAAAGGGTCTCAAAGATCTGGCTGACCCAAACAAGGATCAAATAGATCTAACTGAGCAATCGTTGGATAAACAAACCTCTTCGTTATGCGATACAAATGAGGTATCGTCTAATGAAATCAAAGATAAAGATGACGAAACTGTCGACTGGGTATATGTGGGAAACTTTTTGGACTTTTTCTTCTTGCTTGTATTTATCATAAGTCAGGTTTTTCTCAGTTTAGTATTCCTTGTGCCTCTCGCTAGTAGAGCCGTTTAACAAGAGAGCATTGCTAGCGTAACATTTTTGGGACGATTCTCAATGGTTCGAATCGCTTGTTGAGCGAGCGCAAATCTTAGACTTTTCAATTATCCATGTTTATCCAATTATACATGCGATATATTTGAAAAGCAGTACAGAAAGTTGTGATGATATATGCAAAATGATTCTTCTTTATCGTCATGATCATGAAAATAATAAATTATATTTAAACGAAAGGAATTCTAAGATTTTCAGAAACCTTTGCTTTTCAGGAGAGGTCATATTTCCAAAATGATGCACAACATTTATGTCTTGTACTTAATATATATGTTTGTAACTATTTTACGACGATGTTAGAACGGTTCTTTCGATCGATCTAACCAAAGTATGTGTTGCAAACTGGTTGTCTGTTGAAGTCATTATACTCATGACAAAGCCCGCATGTGTATTATACACGTAATGATTGTTAACTGGTAAATATGTTGTTAGACAATGGAAAAGTGTTTCATTATTCGGATATGCAAGACATTTGGATGGATATGGAAACGAATTGTCAAATTGAGTATTCGAATACTTTCGAAAAGCTGTAATCAGATATTCGAATAACGTCTTTATGGGCTTGGTGTTTGATGATACCATATTGTTAGTGGTCACAAAATATCTAAACATCATCATACCGGTTTGTAAGGGTCAATTGAGTATGTATCGTAAGAAATGTGGTACAGTCAGTATGGTTATATAAAACAAAACGTTCGTATAAGATTTTTTCATATCACCACATTTTATTCAAATGTTTTGTGTGGAAAGCTCATGATGTGTTTAAATGAATTACACATAATTGGAAATAAAACATTATTGCCATTAAATGAATATATGAAAGTGTAAGTTGTTTAATCATTTAACCCTGTATAAAGAACCCCTGCTATATGAATATATAGTCAGTCTCGTTGTAAACGCCTATTGTAGATTGAGACAGACAGAACAGTTGCGTATAAAACAAATCACAATTTCATACGGTCCCCTGTCATGTCATGATGAAGCTCCCTGAATGACTTGCTATTTGTAATTAGACAGCTTAACCCTTTCCCAAACAACAAATTTTCAACTGTCCCAAATCGAAAGCGTTTGCAGACGGTATTTCAAAATATAATGAAATTTGAAATTAATCTTTTGATAGGCCAGAAATCATTGTGGGAAAAGGAAAAGTTGCGCGTTATGAGCAATTTCTCCTTTTCCCACAATGTTTTCTAAAGTCGTCTGCAACAAAATGGTCAAATGTCGTTCGTTATTTTTTGGGAAAGGGTTAAGCCTATAAACATCTTTTCACGCATTGTTGTTTGATGTAACTGGAGTAAAGAGAGACATAATGCTGGTGTATAAGACAATTCACGGATTAATGCGTTTGGATGACTTCTGTCCTGTAATTAGATAGCTTAATCTTATATACATCTTTTCACGCCGTGTTGTTTGAAGTAACCAGAGTTAAAAGAGACATTTACTGGTTTATTAATAAGACAACTCACGGCGTAATACTGACACAAGTCTTTCTGGAAGCTCCAATAGGAGAATTCTAAATGGCTTGCGTCCTTTATTAAGATTGTTTCAGACTTTATATCTTTTCCTGCATGGTTCTTTGAAGTAACCAGAGTTAATAGACTTAATATTGGTGTATGATACAATTTATGCCTTAATACGGACGCTTGTTATTTAGATAGCTTCAGTTGGAGGTTTCTCAATAACTTGCGTCCTTTATTAAGATAGCTCCAGTTTGCGCCTCATCTTTTAACGCATTGTTCTTTGAAGTAATCACAGTGAAGAGCGACACAATTATGTTGTTTAAGACAACTTACGACTTAATATGGACGCCAGTCATTTCGAAAGCCCAAATAGGAGATTTCTACATGACATGCGTCTTGTATTAACACAACTTAAGACCATGTATCATTTGCTTAAAACAATTTTGACTGTCCACACATCCAATGACAATACTTAAACAACTTAGGTATGGTGTCTTCAGACGTGAGCCGAGAAACACTTGGGGGACGGATTCTACGGCAATTTGAACACATTGGATTTATCCAATGAAAACGGCTTTGAGAAAAAAGGGCATGCCGCCATATTGTTTCACACGAAACTACGTCATTTTACTTTCGTTTCCAATTATAGATCCTAAATGTGAAATCTACAAAGTCGTTTTATTTTATTAAGTTATATATATATATCGCAACTTATAATTTTGCCATTTCGTATGAGTGACCAATAACAGAATAATGATGTTCAACGCTTCCATAAACAACGGCTTACAAAAAGAAGGTCGACCACGTTCACTATGCATACATTTTTTTTCTTCTTCCATCAAGTTATATAAGAATGTGTTGCCGATAACAAGTCAACGGGCTAAAGCAACGACACACAACAAAAGGCCAAGATTTTAAAAATTACGACCTTTTTAATAAAATTGAGCTGCTCGTTATGCCCACATGCCAAACGTCATTTGGATCGATCCATTTTGAATCGAAATGTCTGTGACTAGCGGGTACATTTTTCTTTCATTTTGTTTTGTCTAAGTTTCTTAAGGATATAATTAAATGGTGACAGCATTTGGACATTTATCAGAGGAAGTCTCACGACTGTCCAACGGAATGCCGATTGTTCTATCCGACATGACCAGACCTTAAGGGCGGTTAAGTATTGGGTCTTCCTCCACCATTGAGAGTCGGGCATCGCAACATAAACGGAATGATATTGACGTGATGGAAAGCCCATATAACTAAATGAAAACGTCTGACCTAGGAGTATTGCAGGCCAAAATGCAAGGAATATACCAAGTCCGGTTGCTCCAGATGTAGATATTCCTATCGTAACGCAATATCAGCTTCAATCACTTGGGTAAGATAAATACCTGAATGCCTTACCCCCTGTGTTGTTAACTTTAACTGTGTCACGTGTAGCGTTAATCCATTCAAGCTTCATAGGAAGCTGGCATTAAAATAATTATATAACAGATTGTGATTTTAAGCTTTTGAAAACTTTTGAAAATAAAGTATCCTCTCCGTATAGAATGACATCACAGACCCATTGGCCCTTTACCAAACGCCAAATTTTCGACTGTCCAAAATTGAAAGAGTTTGCAGACGACATTTCAAACTGGGATGAAATTGAAAAATAATCTTCTAATAGGGCAGAGGACGTTCTAAGAGCAGTTTCTTTTTTTTCAACAATGTTTTCCAGAGTCGTCTGAAACAAACTGGTCAAATGTTATTGTTTGGTAACGGCATAAGTAAGATAAAACTAGCTAGTTGATACAACTCTTTTTTCATTACCGTGTAGAGGAGAAATTAAACATTTATGTTGCAGAGTAAAGGCCCATGAAAGGACATGAGTACAAAATAATAACTAAAAAATATATGGATTTATACTATTGTCTTCATAAAAGCCGTGAAAATTAATTTATGAATACTGTGAGACCCTATCTAATGAACTTGTTTAAAGCAAGTTAGTTTGTCCTTGAAATAGAGCTATCTTCAATTCAATCGGGTTTAATAACAATCAGTTTGTTTTAAAAAGAAATCCAGCTGATCTGATTCCCATATTTGATTGGTCCGTTTAAAGTTTGCGTCTGACGAGACCGTGTCAAATGTGAAGAGATTGATAAAGCATTGTGGCAAAGGGAGAAATTGTTTGTGACAAGCAATGTTGCTTTTGCCACATTGCCATTTGGAAGTTGTCTGCTGCAAGATGCGAAAATGTGGTGTTAGGTGATTATGTGTATTCCAAATTAATGATTATGTTAATAAACGAGGCTTGTCTTAAAAGAAAAAATAAATATAATTCTACTATATAAAAGGCTCAAGAGTCGGTTTCTGGTAGGGTCTATTTTAGGTTTTTTTGGTTGATAAAATAATAAGTAATGACACTTTAATGTTTGACATAAACTCTGATGATAAAGCTGTAACTGTGTTGATTGGAATATCTACGTCTGGATCATTCGGACTTAATTGACATGGCTTTGTGCAATACAAGGCTATTCTTGTAGAGCATTTTATGTCGGACAAAGTCATTAATTCATATCTGAATTTGAACAGAAATCAACTGATCGTAATGAGCGATACGTTAAAAGACTAGTTCAATCATGTATCTTATATACGGTGTATCAACTTTAACGATTCATGTGTGTTTATTGTATCACATGAACCACATGAACCCTTGTGATAAAATGAAATATTGCTCGTCACAGAGTAATTTCTCATTTTGTCACAATTCATTCCAGCCTCGGATTGATATGACAGGTTCGTGCTTTTTACATACATGTTTCGTATAGGAATGTCCTAGACTTTGCTCAATCTCACAACTCCACTTTTAAGCTGCTGAAATAACTCCCTATTTATTTATAGTCTAATACAACATACGTTTTAAGGAAAAGATGGTGACAACAAAGAGAACATTTATGACAATCAGGGTGATAAATTTCTCATGTTGACACAATGCTCCCGAAAGGAGAAGAAAACATAGCGTTAAACCTATATAAATTATCAGCTGAATCAGCTGAAACAACAACAAACACAATAACAAGAACAAGAACAAAAATTAGAAGAACAATTACAGGAATAAGAACAAGAAGAAGTAGAAGTAAAAAAGGAAGAAGATGAAGAAAAAGTAGAAGAATAAAGTTTACAAAAAAAAAGCACTGAAAACATTATCTTTAGTATTTTGTTCTACATTTATTATCACCAAATCTGACGGCCCTTTGACTTTTTATCGTAGAATCTGTACCGGTGCCTCATAATTAGCATAACATACTATGAGACAAATACGTTATACACATTTAGCATAATTCGGTCAGCATCTGTTCAATAATTTGTGCATTTTTAGTCCGTAAATCTAGCGCATACTGGTTTGGGGCGAATATCGTCGATTTCTAGGGCTAAACTTACTCGGATGATCCAAGCTTTAAGAATGAAATTACTTTGTCTGGATCATTCGGACAAGGGCTAAACTAAACCTTCTCACAATCACAGCTTTCCTAAAACTTGTATCTGTCTTTATGTTGTCTCATGATCAAATGATTGAGTTACCGAATTTGTCGCTCGAAATGGTAAACTTAACAAGCAAGTTACTTGTGGAATAGGACATCAGATAAACCAAGCAGGTCGTAGTTGAAATAAAAAAAACTCTTAAAAACTTAAAACTCTAATCAAAGTAAATGTAGTGTTTATCTTAATCCTTTACGAAACGCCAACTTTACGACTGTCCTAAATTGAAAGAGTATGCAGACGACTTTTCAAAATTGGAAGAAATTGGAAAACTATCTTCTGATAGGGCAGAAAACGTTGTGGGAAAAGAGGAAGATGCTCGTAACGAGCAATTTCTCTTCTTTCCTCACAGTGTTTTCAAGAGTCGTTAGCAACAAACTGGTCAACTGTCGTTATTGTTTGGTAATGGATTAACTGGCCCTTCTAATGGTGACTCGACCTGAAAATCATTGTCTGGTATTATATTTTTCCCCCTTAACCTAACATTTATCGTTTCGACGCTTCAGCTTAATGAGTAATTATATTAAAAGTTAATGAATGATAATATTAAATTAAGATGTTAAATTCAAAACGACACCCATGGAATCAGCATACACTGTATGGAAATGGAAAAGATTGATCGATAAAAATTGTTTAAGCTCTGATTTCCCAACGATCCTTAAACATTGATTTCTTTAAAGACGTTCACACTTTATTGATTGGTCAATTGAGAATATGAACAAAGGTATGATAATGATATATCAGAGCGTCTTTTCAGGTCGTAATGTGCCAACAACCTGTTTAAGTGTTTGTTATCTAATAACAAAGCACAGGGGAGATAATATGTAGACTGATTTTCCTTATATCGATAGTTAATACGGAATCGTAATTTTCAGTAGGAACATATTCGTATATTAGTTGAGATTTGATTAATTGGACATAACAATGAAGCATTGGTGCCATATTGCGGTATTTCTACTCCTCCAGACCGTGAGTTCTAACTGTGAAACCTACGATACAGCCAAAGTGATTATTGAGACGCTGTCGAATTATTACTACAACAACGGCACGTCATTGACACAGATCATCCCAGTGGAGAATACATCGCTCCCGATCGGACTTACACTCACCATGGCTCTCTACTCCATCGACCGATTCGACGCCGTGACGGGGCAAATCGAGATCACCGGAAGTCTCTTTCAGGAGTGGACGGACAAGACGCAGGTGGCTGCCATTGGGGATTTCAACTTTACCGGTGTACAGGAAGGTTATTCCGTGTTGATATCGCCCGCCTCCATTTGGACTCCCACCATGGTACTGCTGAACGCCATCGACACAATCGAGCGAGTCGGGGACCCGGCCTACAAGGTCAGGTATAAGGTATCGGACGGACGTGCAAAATGGCAGCCGCGGACGTTACTAAAGGCGTCGTGCACACCAGACGTCCGGTTTTATCCGTTTGACCGTCAGACGTGCAGCTTTACGTACACTGCCTGGGGCTACACGTCAGAGGAAGTCAACATCGAGTCGGCGCAGTCCGATTGGTACATGTGCGACTTTACGCAGAGCGGCGTCTGGACCCTCATCGAAACCAGCGCTGACGTCGAGGTCAAAAACGGCGCGCAACAGCTGACCTTCACCTTCACGATCGAGCGGCGGCCATTGTTTTTCGTCATCAACATCGTGTGCCCGGTGCTGCTGCTGGGCTTCGTGAACGGATTCGTGTTTCTAATGCCACCGGACAGCGGAGAGCGGATTGGATTTTCCATCACGTGTTTTCTGACGCTGCTGTTTATGCTGCAGACGGTGCTTACGTTTCTCCCGCACACCGCCGATCCGATGTCCATCTTCCTCTTCTACATGGTCGTCATGATGATTATGAGCATCGCCGTTGCCATAGTTACGGTGATCGTGATTCGGCTCCACCAGAAAGGCGATACTGGACAAGTACCGGGGTGGTTAAAGAAGTTCATTCGTTTAGTGACGTGCGTGTCGGCCAAGGATTGCTTTAGAAGAGTCCTGAAGAGATGTAAAGGACTGAAGGACGAAAAGATTGAAATGGACCGCAGCGTACCGTCCGTGAAAGGTAAAGCCAACTTTTTCTTTGGCTTTATGGTCCTGCGTGACCCAGTGTTTAAGGTGGTGAACTAAGAAAGGGGGTTTTAGCTCCACCGAAACGGGTGGCCTTTGGCTTTTCACTTCAGACCCTTAGCCTTGTACTGGTGCATCCAGAAAAGCCGTTACGAAACTGAAAGTGTTAGTACGGCACTGACGAAGAGGATCCACAACGGATCTGTGCCAATAACTTACTATAACTATAACTGTACATGTCTTGCATGCGTGTCTTGTTGTTATGCTATTTTGATGAAAAGCTTGGAAAGTAAAACATGCTTAACATAACCTTTCCTCTCCATTTTCTATTTCGAACACTAGTTACGCTCATGATTAAGGTGGCACTAAGCTCTTCATGAGCATTATTCAGATTGGGATATCATAATGCCTTTTTTGGTTTGAAAAAAAAAATGCTTATGAGCAGAAAGATTTATATGTTATATTAAAGAAAAAGTAAAGCACTTCTTTTAAGAACTAGCAGAGCGTGTACCTTTCACTTAAATGAACTGATGTATCTCCATCTCATGCTTTATCTTAGTAAGGTTGGTATGGGCAAGTATATTTTCAAAGTGTAGGGTGATTCTAAAGTAATCAACATTTTATTACGACAATCTAATGCATACTAATTACAAAGTTAAATGACGAAAGGGAAATAGATAAACATACAATCAACACCCATATAGGACTGAATAACAAACCCTTTCTTGTATAGTCTTACAATAGTCATGCACGAAGTTCCTGTATGTTGTAAGAAGAAAAAAATGACTATCCAAGTTCCGGTTGAATTCATATTGTTTTACAAATATTGTGAGGGAAGCTTGAAACTTGTTCAAAGTCAGTCATGAACACTGATTTCTGGATACTAAACCAGTACTCACGGCAATTTGTGAGTTAGTCCCGGTAATTTTCAACTCGCCTGGCGGAGATTCGAACTCGGGACCCTAGGTACAAGAGCCCGACGCTCTACCTCTGCAAAACTGTCGCCCAATTCATAGACACCTTTGGGTTTGTTTGAGTGAAAAAGAACAAATTAATTAATCTACTCTTAATACAAATTAAGAATATTGAGTCAGAACCGTGCTATTCGACAAAGACATGCTCTTGGCCATAACAGTTCAGTAGACCTTGCAAGAAATAATTGAAATTGAAAGTTGAAAGGTCATTTCCTTATGAAAACATCTTTTATTTCAGAGGAAGCCATCGCAATCGACAGAGCAAGGTCAGTCGGAAAAGTCCGAAAACGCGTGATAACACCACAGCCATCGACAAGCACCGCCTCACATATCAGCGAACCAATCAGCGGGGACGACACTGACGAACTTGGTGATGACGCCATCGAAAATATCGAATGGCCCGATGTTTCCAAGGTTTTAGACTCGTTCTTTTTTGTTGCCTTTATCGCTGCACAGTCGACGTTGGCTGTCGTATTTCTGGTTCCCATGGCAACTGGCGCAAAATAAAAAAGGACTGTTTCGTCGCAGATGTGAGGGAACTTAAAAGTTTAAAACCTTGATTTCTTTAAAACTGTAAAACAGCTGTACTGTTTTATAATATGCACCACAAATCCATAGTCTTAAAGACTAAAGGATGCCAACAAACCACAAAATAGCTATTGGAAGCAAAATTTATTCGTATTTATTGTTTTAAAAACCTGTATTAATTGATGTAATAAGTATCTAGATCGAAAACGACTCTGAGATCTACAGTACATACACTTTACTTTCTTACATATATAATTGCTTCCTAAATCAATTATGCGATGCCCCATTAACAACTTTCAGTTCAAACACATGTTTGTGGATTTAGAAGGGACGAAATACTCAGAAAATATTGAAATCATCTCCGTAAAAAAACCTTCAAAAAAAAAACATGTAAATAAATATAAAGCTTGAACTATCTGTTTCCAAAAATAAAAAAAGGTATGCAAACTCATGATTGTTCCCTGAAAACCAAGGGTTTATCTGGTATTGAGAGTCACATCTTGGATCATACTCTCTCTTTTAATATAACACATAACACAAGAAACGCAGTTACGTACACATTGTTCATGAAAAATAGATTCCAAAAATGCAATAAAATCCATCAATCGCCAGTCAAAGTAAAATGCGTGAGGTAAACATATATTTTTTGAATTTTAGTATAAAGTATAAATTCGTTTTTAATTTTTGGAAGAAAACATCCTGACATAAGGAGGGTTTGCTCTTGGGGAATTTGTTTATTCTTGAACCGCGTTTCTCTGGAATTGGAAAATCCTTAGAATACTGGGTAATTTTTTTAACTATTGATTATTGTGTCGACTGCTTTCCGAAACGTTTAATATCTGCTTAATTTTGATTAGGTAAGACATTTCTTGATGGCTGGTCTAGATCCAACCTGTTTGCATAAGCAAGAAGTCGGTTCCAGCACTATACGGGGTAAAGGATATAAGGGGTAAAGAAAAGAACACTATTAAATAGGGATCTCACTTTAATTTGATAAACTCAAAGACTTAATAATCATTACGTCTTTGATAAAATCTATAATCAGATAAATTAATAACTCCATAAAACGTGTAAATCGGCACAAAAACTAGATAACCTAAACACGTAATAAAACTTTGCGTCCCTCCTTCCCAAATAAATAATTACAGAAACATCTATTTCAAACAATAAGCTTTTTTTTGGAAACGCTGACGATCAAATGATAAAAACATATTATAGCAAATGAAGGCTACCCAATTATGGTTACCAAGGTTACGGGGTACCATGCCGTTAACCCATTACCAAACAATTACATCTAACAACTTTGTTGCAGTCGACTCTTGAAAACATTTTGGGAAAAAGATAAATTGCTGGTAACGAGCAATGTATCCTTTTCCCACAAGGTTTTCTACCCTATGAGAGGATTTTTTTCCAATTTCATCACATTTTGAAATGTGGTCTGTAGACTCTTTCAATTTGGAACAGTCGGAAATTTGGTGTTTGGGAAAGGGTTAATTAGTGTTTATCATTTTAGAGGAGGATGTGTGGACAACAATGATACATATGGTCAGAGACCACTCAGGAATAATTTCCGGAAGTCGTTGTACAGTAAAAAGTGGTTCATGAAAATCTAGAATGTTACTTTGTGTGTGACTTATATGCTTTTAGGACAGAAAAGGTGTATTTTTTACTGACGTAGCGTCACGTTCTGATACCCAGGCACGTAACGTCGTGCGACATTGTTTTTTGTATTTCTGACGCTGTTGATTGCGGCAATTCAAGGGAAGAACTTATTGTGAACTACTTGTTCCCTACTTGTCCAAATATTCAAACTAATATCAGATCTTTGAAAACTTAGAGATACATAAAAAAACCGATGATTTGAAACGTACGTAAGGACGCAATAGAATTAACGTTGACGTCATCGTGAACGTCGTCGTGTGACATTTCTGCAAGAACTGGTAAAACTTTCAATATTTTACACTCCATGTACCAACTTGTATGTCAAAATGCTTATAAAAATGCGATTTACATTCAGCTGATACCATTTTAAATGTGATGTATAAAAGCATTATGTTTTTAATTTTTAGTTTAGTGTCACAAGCACGAAATTACATATTTTCTTGCGTGTGACATTTCTGCAAGAATTGGACAAATACACTCCGTTTTCAATATCACATAACAATGTAAATTGCATTAGTGGTAAAACATTCATTACCTTTCAATTTGAATATGTTCTTTATTAGTATATCTTGCCCTGGTATTTTCCATTTTCAAATTGTGGCATATTTGCTTTAGATCTATAATTATTGTTAGCCACAATAACCACTTCCGGAATCGTCCCCAAAACAAGTCAGCCGCTTCTGGTGACGGCTCTTTACACGGTGTTATATTATCGTGAAAATTGACGCTAGTAAACTTTGATATTTTTGGTATGAAAAGAGTAAATCGACAGCGCTGTGTTACATGTAACATGTTTGTAGCGAGAGCTGACACATTATTATATGTTCTCTATAACTGCATGCAGGTAATAGAAAACTACAAAAATGTAATGTTTGTTCGCTCGTTTTATATGCTCTCGAATGGTATGATTTGTTACAGTTTATGATATTTAAGGGCGCATACTGCCCGGCGAGATCTCGGACCTACACAAAAACGCGCAAAGGTACCAGAACGTGACGTTACGTCACTGTTATTGATCTTTTGATGGCGTTGGCCATGTTTTTAAACCTTTGGTTTGTTGCTTTTTTCCGGAACTAATTTCGTGAAAGGCTAAGCAATAAGGAAGATACCCTTCGCTGACCCCAGCATCTTTGGATGCCATTTTTGAGGGTGGTAAAAGGGATTGCAAATAACAAAAAAAAAGAAGCTCATCTTCAGCATTTTGTTAGTGAAATTCTGATAGGATACGGAGTGTGGAATAGTGAAACAGCTTTTTTTATATAAAATAAAGATGGACCAAAAGTTATGGTTTTTTTTATTTTATATATGGGTTTTACATCACATCAACATTATTTCAGTTATGTAGCGATGCCCGACTCTTAATGATGGAGGAAGACCCCATACTCAACTGCCCACAAGGGCTGGTCAAGGTGGGTAAAACCATCGGCATTCCGCAAGTCAGTCGGGAGACTGCCTCTCATGAAAATCCATATCCCTCTCAGGATTTGAACCCACGCGGAGAGGGGCCATGTGATTTCAAGTTCTGTACTCTAACCACTAGGCCACGGAGGCCCCTCGGGCCAAAAGTTAGAGGTTAAAACTATATGGAACCAATTGTATGGTGGACCATATAGAACCAATTGTATGGTGGACCATATAGAACCAATGGAATGGTGGGCCATATAGAACCAATGGTATGGTGGACCATATAGAACCAATGGTATGGTGGACCATATAGAACCAATGGTATGGTGGACCATATGAAACCAATGGTAACCATACCGTGTAAATGAGAATTATCCCTTACAGTGTTGAAACGGACTTCATGCTTATGCAAGCAGGTTGGATCCAGACCAGCTGCCAAGTTAATTTGCGACTGGCCTGTGATCTAACCTGTTTGATCCTTTGAGTGTCTTTCCACATCAAAATTAAGCAGATATTGAAGGTTTTCGAAAGCAGATGACACAAAAATCACTTTAAGAAGATTGCCCAGCATGCTAAGGGTTAAAACACAACTAAACCAGAGGCATACAAAGAAATTACTGAACCAAGTCACTTAAACGACCAACATGTTTCACAAGCATACTCATAAAATACCATGAACCTTTAGTTAATCCATGCTTTTCTTATTTCTTAAGAGAATAAAAATCATTTCTTAAGAAGGGAAATGTATACATAACATACATGATAATTGTCAGAGACCGTTAGCAGACAAATATTCACCGAACAATTTATTGGCAATGAAAGAGGACATAACATCTAACTTCATACGAGTTACATCGTACATCATTTTCTACTTGCTTACTGTTAATTAAATGTTTGTAAAGTGTAAATGCTGTATCAACACTTGTTTAGTGATTTAATGGCTTTCCAGAATTACCCAGTACTAGACTATGGCTCTGAAGTGACTTGCAAATAGTAGCTTCCACGAACCCAGAGGTCTCGGTGGGGTTCAAACCAAACACTCACTAGTTCTACCACCATTACCACCTGGCCATGCAGGATCATTAATTCAATATTCTTTCCTGTCTTATTTTTCATATAAAAGCTTAACATTAAATAAATTAACATTCAAATATTAATTTTTTCAAAATAATTCAAATGAAGAGTGGTGTTGACTGTTTTATAGACCAAATCAGCTCCGATATGCAAAGAATAAGCCGTTCCAGAACTAAAAAATGTAGGTACGGCACTGAAGAAGAGAACCCATATGGGACCTATGTCAGTTAATGACTCTAATCTAATCTAATAATACTTTTCGTTCTGTAAAGGACACAATACAAATCAAAACAGTCCATGCTAAATACAGGGGTCTGAAGTTATCCTGGGGCCAATACTGTCAAACAGTTTAATATCATATTATATAGTATTGATCCCCAAAATAAGTTCATACCCCTACATGCTAGGGCAATAAGTTACTAAAATATCAAAAATATAACAACAGTTTTACACAACATTCAAGTGACTATGCTACTCATAACATTCTTAACAAAATTATTCATGACCTTACATGAAGAATTCAACAATCCCGAGATAAAAGCTTCAACAAAATAGATAGGAAACAAATTATAAAAACATATATCAAAATATTAAAGAACTGTCCATATTAAACTTTTTTTCAGAAAACAAAATAAATATAAAAGGCACTTCATGAAACTTCGTAGGCCCTAGTCCCTTGACTGACTGAAGTCCCTGAGGTCTGACAAAGACCCTCTTTGGTCCGACAGATTTTAACATAGACCAAGAAGAAAATGTTCAGTTCAGTCCTACTGGGGCTCTCAGAGTATCGGAAAGTCTGGGGTACTTGACCTATCTTCAATTACAAAAACTAAATGAATCTTCTACCATTGCCTTTGAATTAGACCAGTGACAATAAAAAGTTTGAAAATGTATCAGTGTATTGGGAGTGAGTTTTACAATTCTGAAGGAAATAACAGTTAAAACACACACCCACACACAACAGCAGACCAAACTCCTTACCATATGCACAAAAATATCACAGTGAGTATCACAAATCCCTCAAATATCCGTTAACTAGAAATCAAATTGTCAGAAAATGTTCCTATTGAATCAGTCTCTTTACAACTACTTTATTGCAGCGGTTGAGATGAGGGGATGAATGAAGGTATTTTGTATTGCAGTATTTCTATACTTATGGCACTCAAGAGAACCAAGAGAAGCAGGTAACTAGGATGAACCAAGCTGTGATAACATTTTATGTAGAATTGAATATCTAAGTCTGGATCATCATGACTATTCAACAGGATAATTCTGAAAAGTCAAGATGGTTCTGGAAAGTCAAGATGGTTCCGGAAAGTCAAGATGGTTCTGGAAAGTCAAGATGGTTCTGGAAAGTCAGGATGATTCTGAAAAGTCAAGATCATTCTGAAAAGTCAGGACAATTTTGAAAAGTCAAGACAAAGTTGAAAAGTCAAGGCAATTGTGAAAAGTCATAGAGAATAGATGGTTGGTGTCATGAATCGGAAATGTTATAGGGCAAGGCTTAGGAATATTATCCAGTGAGCCGAAGGCGAAACGGATAATAATCCGAAGCCGAGCCCGATAATTTTTCCAATTCAAAGACACCAACCATCTATTCTATTTATCCTGTTACCTTTATGTATTCTTTCAAAAAAACCAAAAAAAAACAAGATGTAAATAAAACACGAGAAAAAAGAAAAAAAATAAGTAGAGAATGGTGTGAAGATGACGTCATTGCGTTCTTATGACGTCATGATTCGTCACATGCATGTATTATATGGCTAGTGCCAGATATCACAAATGTTATACGGCACCTAGTTATCGGTCCCAAATTGACACTAGTGACAGGATAAAAGATAATTCTGGAAAGTCATTACCACACAGGTTTTATCAAGAAAATAAGAAGCTAGCAAAGAGATATGTTTTTAACAGTAGAGACATTTTTTAGGATTCTTTACCTTGTATTTATACCAATTTCCAAACTGTCAGCTGCAGATTTATCCCATTTCCCCATTTGAAACTTTGGAACGGTCCAAAATGAAAGAAACAGCAGATAACAAATAATTCCATTTTCCTTGAAATATTCCAGTAAAACCATTGAGACAAAATTGATAAATTGCTCATCTTGAGCAAATTATCATTTTGTCTAAATGGTTTCTGAAGTTTTCTGCATCATATATGGCAAATTTGAGGTATTATGGAGTAAAATTAAAAAAACTAAATAAGAGGTCAACTCTCTTGCTGGGTATTGCACTTCCATTTTTCTATCAACTCTTTTCTGTCCTTGGGCAAGGTGGCAAAGTATTCCTTCTGCTGTTCCGAGTACTTCTTTTCTACAGGGATTATATCTCTGTAAGTCCAATCCTGCCAGTTGCCGTTAAACCGTTCTAGAAGATTGATCTTCTGCTCCCTGGTCGAGACGATATCTAACGGGTCTTTTTTCTCTAGCTCCGGGCACTTGACGTTTTTAAAGATTAGAACACCCCTGAGAGCAAACCAGCCCCCATATTTTGGATGGATGCTTACACCGAATATTTTCTGAAGAATAAAGAGTTTAACAAAACTCGTTTTAAATTTCATGCTGTTTACCATGGTCCAGGGGTAAAGATTCGGCCTTTGGACACAAGGTTTGTTGGTTCGAATCCCGTGAGTGGCAGGATCTGCTAGTGAACTTTCATTAATCCACATTTGGCACTAGTACTGGTTATGTATCCAGGAAGCAGAATCGACAGCTATTAGTCTAAGTTGTAAGAACTTGTTTCATAATTGATATGAAATAAATAAGTTTTAAACTAATTAGTTTAAACCTGTTCTCTTCATGTGACATATAGGCCAAACATGGGCGGTTGTTGTATTATTATATATCTATTTCACTATTTGTATTACTGTTTATACTAAATGCATGGCATTGTAATAAAATATTCATTTGTTTATTTGTTTCTCATTCAAGATGATTTATGTAATACCGTAGGCCTAATCTAAAGCAAAATTCTAATGCAATTGTAAGGAACAAAATGTCTTAATGCATTTTGCTTATGAAGATTGTATAGAAAGCAAATAAAAATATAGAAACTAATCCTTTTGTGGCATTAATAGTTTTCTTTTAAACCAATATCAGATAAAAAATCTTTTGATTTTGTATATAAGTCCTCTCCTGGTGGCTTAATTATCATGATCATTAGGAATGTTGAGTTCTACATCGCGTCAACAGTATTTCATTTATCATGCAATGCCTGACTGATAAAAATGGAGGAGAAACAAAACTTGCCTGCCCATTTCTTAGCTTAACCTTTTACCAAACAATAACGACATTTGACGACTTTGTTGCAGACCACTTAAGAAAACATCGTTGGAAACGGAGAGATTGCTCATAACGAGCAATATTTCCTTTTCCCACAACGTTTTCTGGCCAATCAGAAGATTAGTTTCAAATTTCATCACATTTTAAAATGTTGTCTGCAAACTCTTTTAATTTTTGACAGTCGAAAATTTGTTGTTTGGGAAAGGGTTATTAACTTAACCAATAACCAGCCTCTCACGAAAATTCAAAATGACATCAAGAGGGTTGAACAAATAAGGAAGGTGTCCTTTCCTTGTATCAGTCATTTTCAATCACAAAAAGTAAATAGCCCAAGGGCTTTTCTAGTTGAAAAGTCCTCCTAATTATGGGAAATTGTATGCATGAAATTGCTGAATTTGGAAACCAAAAAGATGGTGTGACTTTGAATTTTTTGGGAATAACAGCATGATTTGAAACAAATTTCCACTTGGAGAAGTGCCTTTAATGATATATAACACGAAAAAACCCTGCACCCAATGGTAGCATTAGCAAAATGTTGAAATTGTGAAATCCAACATAATTGGTTTAACATTCATGTTATGTGTCGTGTTGCTTACTTAATAATTGAAACTTCATGATGGTGGAGGAAGACACCATAATTAACTGCCAATGAGGGCTGGTCAACCATGGGCATTCTGTACGTCATTTGGAAGACTTCCTCTCATGAAAATCTATATCCCTAACTGTGATTTTAACCCATTCAGAGAGAGGGCCCATGTGATTTCAAGTTTTTTACTCTAACCACTAGGCCAAGGATGCCGCCTAACAGTGGAGACAAGGTAAGTAACATAAATGATATCAACAATATCCACATTACCTTATTTTCATCCCATGCATCAGGTTCTACGTCTGATCTTTGGTAATAATAAGCAGCCCCTGCCACATGTCCCGCTGTCTGAACAAGAACCTTAGGACGTCGACTTGGTAACAGTTCAAAGTCATGTATCCCTTCTATATCATAGTCAGGAAACTTCTGAAGATAAAAAGATCCTGTTTTCACTGAGAAAAAAAAATCAAGGTTCTGAAACTGTAATATCCAACATTTTCCAATGATTCTATACATAAAATGACTAATCTACAATAGCTATATAAAATAAGGCAGTTGACATACAATAATCTGAACCATGTTGTCATATAATGTTATGGTATAAGTTATTATCCCCCTTGTTCACACAGTTCTAATTTCTTTCATGAGTTGTCTTCCATGTAAACTAATAAAATTGATTTTCTCCTGTTTTCTATGGTAAAGTTTGGATTTCTTTTTGAAATCTTACCATGAGATTTTTCTAAAATTCAAGCAGGTATATCATCATGACAAAACAATTAAATTTCCCAGGTAAGTTAGCACACATTATGTAAGGTTTTGGAAGCAGACAACATAAAAATCTATTATTTTTAGAAAATTATCCAGCATTCCAAAGGTTTAGATGCAAACAAAGTTCTATGCAGGCCGATTGCATTTGAATCCACTTGCATATAACTATTTTTTTGTATTTTAACCCTCAGAATGCTGGGTAATATTCAAACTATCCACACTTACCTCCTTGATAGTTTGGAAATGTTGCTTTATGCACTGATCCAGAAGATCTCCAGTGCCTGTACATTCTTGTCGAAGTATAAATGGTATCAGGCCCTTGTCAAACAAGTCTGGAGTACTGATCACCAGTAGAGCCAAAGTGTCATAATCATAGGGGAAAATGAACGGTTTATCCACTCTCTCATGGTACCATCCAATCTGAAATACAAATAAAACAGGCTAATTCTATTATTCAACATAATTGTTTCGAAATAAATATGACTATGAACTGTAAATTTAAGGGCTTTTTGGGGGGGTTATATAACAGACTCCCATAAAAGGCACCTTCCAAATTGGAAATTTCTTTAAAATCATGCAGTTTTCCCAAAAACTTTAAGTCAAACCAGCTTTTAGGCTTCCCAATGAAGCAATTTCATCGCTGAAATTTCCCTAATTTAACAGGCTTGGGCCTCTTCCCAATTGAAGGAAAAAAAGCACTGACTTTGCATTAAAGTAAATAAAAGATTTAAAATTCAAGCTATTGATTACCACATGGAAATTGATTGCTCTTTCTAAATTGAATGCAACAGCAAAATACACATAATTATGTGCTTTTATTAAAAGTTTTAAATAAACTCGTAAGTCTTAATCAGGTAAAAATCCTCTAAATAAGTTGGTCCTTCGAAATTTCGACGTCAGATCATTGCCTCGTCAGAAAATAGGGCAATCTGGCCCATTTCACTTACCTGCTTCTTATGACCCTGGAACACATTGTTGCTTCCAGCATCACCAAGCATTTCACTAGTGTAAACCTTTTCTATGAAATTCAACATGGATTCAGGGAGAAAAGGTCATGCCAGACCAAGCTTCTCATGCTTATTGAAGATGTCCTCCAATAAATAACCCTTAAAAGCCGACATGTTCCAATCAATAAACCTTAAAAGCCAGGTGGATCTAGTGCCGCTTGATTTTTCGAAGGCCTTCGATATGGTTAATCATGAAAAACTTCTTAAAAAGTTACATTTCTATGGCATAAGGGGACAAACTCTTAAGTGGATTAAATGCTTTCTTGACAATCGCTCTCAGTCTGTAGTGATTAATGGTGAAACATCTAGTGCCATCCCAGTCTCCTCAGGGGTACCCCAAGGCTCAGTCCTGGGTCCCCTTCTATTTCTCATATACATAAATGATCTCCTGGACTATGTAAAATCCTCTAAGTCAGACTCTTTGCTGATGACACAGCACTTTATCTCTCCTTGACCATTGCCTCACACTCTCGTCTACTACAACATGACCTGCAACAGCTTGAGATATGGGAATCTAAATGGGACATGAAATTTAACCTGTCAAAATGCCAGGTTTTACAGATCACTAAGCGAAAATCAGTCATTCCTACAAAATATACACTGCATAACACCATCGTCGAGACAGTCTCTTCAGCGAAATACTATCACTATATCAAACAACCCAGAGGTTGAAAATTCCACTCGCCCGCTCGCATTTGCGAGTGAACTTCGAGGTCGGACGAATGGAAATTGGACAACGCAAGCCCTGCAGGGCGAGTGCTTTTTTCCAGTTCGGGGATAGAAATCAAGAGCCGATACTGAGAAGTGAACTTATGATACGCAAGCAGAAAGCGCTTAAAATTTGACAGACGATCATAAGAAATCTGTCAATATATAAAACCTCATCGCTGAGGTAAACAACTGATGACGTCACGGGCACTGTGTTTACTCGGATGCATTCGATTTGTGAAACACGGAGAATATAATACAATTCAAAACGATCGATCAATACCGCATTTGATATCGAAGTCGGTAGTTTTAAAAGTGAAACCTACGCACACAATTATTTGGAAATTAAACTTTATATATTTCGTGTCTACTCTCAAAAAACACCTCTTTCATTGTTTGCATGGCGAAATGGTGAAATTTATGATCGCTCTGATTCGTGGTAAGTAAACCTTGGTTACCAAACAAGCAGCCCTTATATTTTTGTCTGCAAAAATGGAAGGATCGATACTAAAATTTTCAATTTCAGATAAATTTATAGTCATTCAAGAATTTTCTGTTCACAGTAAATGGTAGTAGACAAGTTCATCAAAAGATGTGAAGAAATTTCAATAAATGATAAAGTTGACTAAACAATGTTTTCATTTTATTTCCACAGTTTTATTCGCATTCAATAAAACAGGCAAGGTCAGCAGAGTCATCCGGGTTTTTTTTTCTCCTGAAAATGCAGGGCAAGTGGCTATGGTTGCAGGGCGAGTGAATTCCATGAACCACTTGCCCTATAGGGCGAGTGGCTCTAAAAATATTTTTCAATACCTGCAACCTAAACTGGAACACTCATATAGATAATATCATCAAAAAAACAAATCAAACGCTAGGTTTTCTTCGACGAAACATCAAAGTCCATTCAGAAGGACTTAAATCAATGGCATATAAGACGCTGGTCCGGCCCCAGCTTCAATACTGCAGCTCTGTTTGGTCCCCATACAATACTGCTCAAATCAAGAAGATTGAATCTGTGCTGCGGAGGGCTGCTAGATGGGTCAAGCATGATTACAGCCGCATGTCCAGCATTACTGAAATGTTAAATTCCTTGCAGTGGATGCGTGTTGACCTTAGGCGCATTGACCAGCGCATGGCCATGTTCCATAACATTCTAAAACGCGAGGTTGCTATCCCATATCCAGAATATCTCATCCCAAACCAAAGGTCTTCCAGGACTACAACTTCACACTCCCAAGCATTCCAACATATCCAAACCAAAACTGATTATCATAAAGTTTCCTTTTCCCTAGAACTATCAACCATTGGAATGCCTTGCCTACTGACATTATTGCACTATCCGGACCAAAGTTCAGTCTTTTTGTGAGCCAGATTGAACACATATCACCATAGATATACCTGCCCTGTTTTTAAACTCATTTTTAACCCATCCTTTTTCTCTGTTCTTTTCTTACATGCTTTTAACATTTCTTACTAACGTCTTGTCAGTTGACGCACGTCAAAGTCTATGTCCCCAGTAGGGGTTTGACTTAAAGGCAGATAGATAGATAGATAGAATCCTCACGTCGGATTATTGTTTTAGAGTTCGTGGTCGACTGGTCGCAGGACTTCCTAAGTATCCGAAAAACCCTTCCTATCCAAGTACTACTCATATTAATGACAACTTTCTTTCTCTTTGCAATACAACAGCAAAACATTGTCATCCCAAATTGACTCTATTACATTGTTAAAACAGACAATTACCAAAAGTGTATTACCTTAAAAGGATGAACTTCATATCCATACGGTTCTAATAATTCTTTCACGTCACTCGTTACTTCACCTGACATAACTAAATCTTGGTCAAGGGACGCTTGAATCAGTCATTTTACTAACGAAACGAGTGTAAATGGTTTGCACGTATTTAATATATCGACTATTCCTTTCTTATCAGTCCATTGGCGTAGCTTCCTTTCTAAATGCACGTTAGGCACGTGACTACATTTTTATTTTAGGAACTTGAGGAAACCAAAATAATAATAAAAAAAGCACAACAGAGAGTGCATCTATTCATTTCCTATTTCTCTGTGCTTTCAACACAACCAAATGTTGACATAGGAGTCTATCTTGACTTGTATAAGTGTTTTAATTCTAGCCGAATTGAGAGCCTTAAAGGGTTTAGGGGTGATTTTGAAATTTGTTGAAAAGCCCGATTTGGCTTTCAGGAGGGTACATTTTGTATCAAGAATTCATCTGACAATCAATTAGCAGTATTAAACGCTTATATATAGTTGTCTGAGTCAATCTGCCTAAGTTCATTTTGACAGAGACATAGATAACTGTTATCTATGTCTCTGATTTTAAATAGAGCTCATCCTGTTTGTTTATTTCAAAACTGGTTCGTTCAAAAGGGGTTAGACATCGCACCCAGTTTTACTTTGGTTGTCCACTATTTTATAGACATGGGTTTGACAAAATCGAAATTCACAGTCATTGGATAACGTCATTGGCTAAATGAATGGCCCCGTAGTACAAATGCTTCGGTTTTCACACAACAATTATTAAAAATGACCATTCGCTGTCTTTTCTGGGTACATACGCGATCCGGTGACGAAAATTAGTACAAGTGTCCGGATAAAATTTGCGTCTGTATGCTGCACAGTTTCTGATGAAGCACTTGGCTGTATATCGGCTAAATCTGCAGATGACATTGATACATGATGTACCCAGACTTAAATGCTGTTAAAAAACTTATTGTTTGCTTTTCTTTCGTCAATACATTCTGTTTCAGAAACAGCACAAATGAATGTGAACAGTTCCTAGATGCACAATTCCCCTGTATATTCAGCGTCCATAATCGTTATAAAACCCGATAACTGAAATACATGGTTGAAGGAAAAGCGCGATATCTATAAAGGCAATCTAAGAAAAACATAAGTCAAATACCGGTGACGGCGCTTGGATTTTCATGAGAGGTAGTCCATCGCCTAAAGGGGATAGAACCCAGGACCCTCAGTACAAGAGGCCGACGCAATACTTCTGCACAACTGTCGCCCTATAGAGAACAACATGCATCTTTTTATCTGTTGACACCTTTTGTAAATGAAGAGCAAATCTTGATGAATGACCCAGTTTGCCCAAGTTTTCCCCCAATTAGGTTTCTTCTGGACTGAAACTCCATTCCAAAACTGGTTCAAATGAATTACAGGTGGACCATTTTTTTAACATTTAAATGCTAGGTAATTTTCTATAAAAAAAACCCTTGTGTCGTCTGCTTTCCAAAACCTTAGATATCTGCTATAATTTGATAAGGAAAGATGCTCAGAATGGCAAACATGTTTGATCACAGGCATGCCGTCAATTTTCTTGGAGGCTGGCCTATATCTTAACTGTTTGCATAAGCATGAATTCGGTTCCAGCACTATAAGGGTTAATCAAATACGTGAATTGAAGTAATTGGTAATTCGACTTATGCAAATGGAAGTGTTTTCATTTCTGTTAAAACCAAAACTTACATTATCGCGAGATTTTGAAATTTGCTGGTTGATCAAACTTTGGCTTCCAATCCAATTATGATGTGACCTTATTTAATATTTTAAATTAAAGAGGTATTTCTAGACAAACATAATTGTTTATGTTTGCTGAATGCACGTTTTAGCTTTTAGGAGGGGACAATTTGCCCAACACTCATATCACAGCTTCGACAGATGATTATAAAAAGCTGTTTTAGTCAATCTGCCAACTTAACTACCGGTTTTTCCCTGAAATTCACATACTCGGGTTATTATGTAAGGGCACTGACTAAGAACAATAACTATAGCTCGGGTTGTGTTGAAATTATTTGCTTTATTTCCTTGAGTTATCACTAGTAAAGTTTGTATGACTTTTATATCCCAGAAACAAACAATTCCTCACTACCCTATTATCTCTATTGTAAGTTGGTTTTTTTTTTCTTCAACGGTAAATCACACTGTTTTATCGACATTTTATTTGATTCACCGTATTTGTTTTGTTTGTTTTACATCGATTGTGAAGGAAGCTTAAAGCTTGTTCAAAGCCGATCTCGATGACTGCTTCCTGGATACTAAACCAGTAATCGTTATGTTTCAATTGCAGTCACTTACAACTAATACCAAATATATTCTCAAATGAGTTTTATTCTTATTGTTTTTTTTTCTTTTCATATACCGATTTTTATTATATTTTATTAATGTACAACGTTCAATCTTGAGCATTATAGTCCATTTTCCCTGGACGACCAACCAGTAATAGGCTTGGAAATGTGTCTCGTCAAAAGACACTCCACGGTGAAATAGCTGATTGCCATGGAGGATCTAACCCGGTTAGCCGGTCTCTTGACCCCGACACTTACCATTACACCACTGTAGATCTTCATAACAACCTTTCAGTTATACGGCATTGCAAGCTTTATCCTGGATGAAAGAAGATTCCCAATTAAACTGCCAATATGGATGCTTGAGTATGGCCAAGACATTCTGGAGATCAGTTGAGAGAACTACCTCTCATAACAAATTGAATCTGCCTCCTTAACCCTTAGAATGCTTTGTAACTTTCCAAAAGTAGATTTTTGTGTCGTTTACTTTCCCAAACTTTAAATATCTTCTTAATAGTGATGAGGAAAGAAACTCACAGTAGCAAACAGGTAAGATCACATGCCAGCCGCCAATTTACTTTGCGGCCAGCCTGGATCTAACCTGTTAGCATAAGCATGAAGTTGGTCCAGCACTAGAAGGGTTAATTTAGATGTCTTGTTAAGGGAAATTACAATTCAATTGTGAACTGTTCATGTGATAGGAAAGGTAAAAACTAAATAAAATCAACCCAAACTAAGCTTCTCTCCCATCCAAAACAGAAAAGTTAAAATGATTTATATCTTATATTCATTTCTTTAAAAGGGGATAATTAAGATACCACAATAGGTGAACATGAACTGTTAAAACATGTTTAATAAAATAACACTCAGACATGATATTTTCAATACAAATAAGTATACATGTATGAAAATTTTTTTTTACATTTTGCAAAACATAGTTGTTGCATATGTAACATAAAACTTTAGAAAATATCATCGGTGACAAAGAAGTAATACTTATTTTCATTTCCAAATTCAAAATATGTGGTGTCATTTAAAAAACAACTTCATGCAATACCATCACCATCATATCAGTTTCCATAATCTGTGATAATTTGGGTAATAAAATGGGGATATTAGGTAACAATTATCCCAAAGGAATTGCTGACTGATCCACATTCAGCACAACAACAACATTGAAAGAGTATTGAAAACAACATTGCAACTGGAAATAGAATTTGTGGTTCATAACATATGTGACAAAACATTTCCATTTTAAGGGAAAATAAACACTCAATATTCAAAATATCAACATTCCATTAAATATTTAAAAATCCACCCATTAAATATAAAGAAACCCTATCCATTACAAATTCTTTATTATCACACCTTTCTCAACCAGGCTACATGTGTTAAGTTTTTTTTGCAGCAAAGAATAAAAATAATATATTGAGCACACACAAGGTGGCTGAAACAAAAGGTATAAAACGGTATTTGTGTATTTTAATTGACATTAAACTGTGATAATGTCAACAAGCTCATTCAAAAACAAAAAAATAAAAAAGACAAATCAATAACAGACAAAAGACAAACAACATTACACTTGTTTGTGCCCATTTTGCGTAATACATATCTGTTTACATCGTAACACTCAATTGTAATCAATACTGCAAATCATGTCCCTGTAATTACATGTATTCTAGATGTAAATAATTGACTTTAGTACATTGTGTTTCAAAACTTTTACAATTATGTCTTTTTTTTTCATACTTGTTAGAATCTAGATAAGGAATTGAGTACTCACATCATAGTTCTTTAAAAGAAAGTGGATCTTTTATATAAATAATGTTACTAACCAAACAGAATAGACTTTTCAAAACACAATCACATCTTTTAGGTGGAAAACACTTTCAGTCACCACATAGAAATGCTTTCTATCTATATAAAACGTATCTCCTTATTTAAATTGGTAAGCTCTTAATTTGCATAATCTACAAGTGATACATCTTTCAACATATTCTAGCATTACTTAATTTTGCAGTTTTCTGAGCGCTAGTATGCTTTTAAAGAAACTAAAACTTAAACCTCTGAGAAGACTCATTTTGGGTCATCATGTATCATGAGAAATATAAACAGACATCTTGACATGTAGGACCTTAAAACAATAATATATCATATATACATTTATCATAAAGTTATAAAGTTAACAAACAACAACATATTTTCAAGGTTGATTTAAACCAATCATTTGGAAAAAATGTATAAAGGAAACACAGTTTCAAATAATAAGTGTTGTGTTGTTTTAAACAGAGATGTTTAATCATCATTACATCTGTCCTAAAATCTAGCGTTTTTCCAAACCATATTTTTTAGGGGTTTAAACCTTTGTTCAATATAGATCTCTCATGCATAAAAGACCATTGTAAGAGGAAAAACTATTTCTTCATAATGAGCGAATTCTTATTTGTTTCAATGCATTTCAACTTAACATAATTATGCTGTGTATAAAAAAAAATCCAATTTGTCAAACATTTGCAATAATTCTCATCTTAGATGTTAAACAACATTTTAAGACAAATTTAAGACTAGGGAGGATTCCAGAAATGCTCCCTCTACATTTTCCTTAACCCTTTAACAATCACCAAATTGAAATAGTTTGCAGCAGACATTTCAATTTGTGATGAAATTGAAAGTAATCTTCTGATACGGCAGAAAACATTGTTGGAAAAGGTGAAATTGCTTGTTCCAAGCAATTTTTCATTTTTCTTTTTCCCACAATATTTTCCAGGGTTGTCTGCAACAAACTGGTCAAATGTTGTTATTATCAGGAAGTGGGTTAAGGCATCGAAACCAATGATAGGAAACTAAAGGAACGCATCAGAAGAGCTCCCTCGGACACCTCTATTGTCCATTTATCTCCTAGTTGTTCCACCAAAGCCTGAAGCCGTCCTCGTCCCAGAACTTCTGGGAGCCGACGAAAACCCGGAACTGCCTGTTGATGTGAAAGTTCTAGAACCGCCCCAGCCCCCTCCTGAACCCCAGCCCCCTCTTGACCCCCAGCTGTTTCCCCACCCAGTTCCCCAGCCTGAGCCCCAGCCCGGTCTGGCTCCCCAGCCAGTGTTGTGGTAGGTGTTTGTGTACGAGTTGTTGCGACCAAACAGGTATCCAAGGATTCCACCCGATAGAGCCCCGGACCAGAACCCACCCTGGGTGTTGGTGCCTGGGGGTGTGAAGGTGTTGGTGTTTGTGTAGCCTGCCCCAGAGGAACAGGAGCCTGCAAATAGATGAGAGGTTGGTTAACCCTTTACCAAACGCTAACTTTTCGACAGTCCAAAATTGAAAGAGTTTGCAGAAAACATTTCAAAACATTTATTTTGAGCTTTTCACCTTTTTCCTCAATATATAACACTAATATATATGGATATACCTAAAAATCAATTCCAACAAAATTGTCTTAACCCTTTACAAAACGCCAAATTTTCGACTGTCCAAAATTAAAAAAGTATCAAGAAAACATATCAAAATGTGATGAAATTGAAATTCAGTTCCGATAGGCCAGAAAACATTTTGGGAAAAGGAGCAAATTGCTCGTTAAGAGCAATTCCTCCTTTTTCCACAATTTTTTTCAGGGTGGTGTGCAACAAACTGGTCGAACGTCTTATTGTTTGGTAATGGGTTAACTATTGGCCCTGTTTGTTTGGTGTTTTAAATCCCAAAAGCTTTAAATTTTTGTGGGAGCTAGTAGCAGCCTGACTAATGAAACACATCTATTCCGTTGCACAGTGACATTGTCATAATCAGAAGGTAGCCTCCCAATGGTTCTACCAGGCCTGAACTAAATGCCCTAACTGGCAATTAATACTTTGGTCTTTCTTCATTCATAAGAGCCAGGTATCACAATATAACTGTTATATTGTTGTGAAGCCATCATGCTATTTCATAACAATTAAATACTTCAAAATGGCCATTTTCACAATTGTCTTTCCTATGAAACAATCATACATTAGTGGGAAAAATATAACCCATATATTTCTCAAGTCCTCAGTTGCCAAAATCTGTGACACCTACATATCTTAACCATCTAAACAGATCTACATGTATTAATGTTTGTTTCGTTAAATGGGGTTTAACACCTTGTCAACAACTTTTCAGTAATGGTACTGCTTTCCTGGAGTAGCCATAACTATGCTTTGGCCTTGTCAAAAGACACTTCCACAAAACCAAAAGGATTAGTGGGTCTCAAACCTTTGATCCTTAAGTTTTAAAACCACAACCTTAACCATTAGTGGGTCACACAGGACCCAATTGTATAAAACAACTATATCTCACCTCCCCCATAATTGGGCATGTGGTCCTGCCTGAAGCCGTAGGGTGGTGGCTGTTGATTACCGGGCCCACGAAACGTGTCATCATAAGGAGGTGGGGCGTCTGGTTGGCGTTGGTTGTTGCTCGCAATGCATGTCTTGTAAATGATGAAGATTATACCAGCCATAATTCCCAGGTATATCAAGTCTTGGAATACAGATGATGCTTTCTTTGTGTACCTAGAAAAGATTGAAGAACAGTTTAAATTTGAGGCAATTCTAATTGGTTGTCATAGCAAAAAGTATGAATAACATTTCTCATGCTTATGGTGAAGCCTCCTTAACCCTTACAGTGCTGGAATAGATTTCATGCTTAAGCAAACAGGTTGGATACAGGCCAGCCGCCAATTTACTTGGCGGCTTGCCTGTAATCGAACCTATTTGAAACTCTGAGTATCTTTCCTCATCAAATTTAAGCAGATATTCAAGATTTTGAAAAGCAGACAACATAAAAATCTTTTTTTTTAAGAAAATTACCTTGCATTCTAATGTTAAACCCTTATAATGCTGGAACCTACTTCATGCTTATGCAAACAGGTTGGATCCAGGCCAAGTAATTTGGTGGCTGGCCTGTGATCTAACCTTTTTCCTTCTCTGAGTATCTTTCTTCATCAAAATTAAGCATATATGTAAGGTTTTGAAAAGCAGGTGACACAAAAGTATATTTTTTGAAAATTACCCAGCATTCTTAGAATTAATTCAGTCCCCTTTACTAGAGAAACCTCACCATGTGGATGAAAGTTGTATGGAATAGATTTTTCATATAATATTTCTACTAAATCAGGAAAATGTGTTAGTATATGAAAATCAGGGAAAATCTAAAACATATATTCATATAATGAAGGAAAGTGTTCAATACTTACCCATGCTGATACTGTGATCTGTCATGGTAACCATCACCATAGTGATGACCTCCAGCATTCTTCTGTTGGTGACCTTCCTGTGTAAGGTCAAGGGTGTATTCCAGCTGTGTCAATAGAAATAAAATATTAAATAAATGACAATGTCATACAGAGTATCTCAAATGAAATCTGAGAAAGTATGTAGGGCAAAATTATACAAATAATGGACTCTTGTAAGTTGGACCATTCAGAAAGTCGATTTGAAGGAAACCCTTAAGTAATGGACTCTTTTAAATAAGACCATTAATAAAGGTGATTTGTAGGAAAAATACAAGTAATGAACTCTTTTAAATAAGACCATTCAGAAAGTTGATTTGTAGGAAAAATACAAGTAATGGACTCTTTTAAGTTAGGCCATTCATGAAGTCAAATTTGAAGGAAAAATCTAAGTAATAGACTCATTTAAGTTAGACTTTCAAGTCGTATTTGAAAGAAAAATAAATGTAATGGACATTTTTAAGTAAGACTTTCATAAAGTCAAATTCGAAGGAAAAATTCTAAGACTCTTTTAAGTTAGAGCATTCATAAAGTCCAATTTGAAGGAAAAATTCATGTAACAGACTCTTTAAGTTAGACCATTCATAGAGTCTAGCATCAATGAAAATTCATAAAGTCCTACGTGAAGGAAAAATTCAAGTTATGGGCTCATTATGAGCAATTTCTTTATAAATTCTTAACAGTGCAATCAGTCTTAACATTTCATACCAAATACCACCATGAAAACATTAGAGTTCATTCATTAAAATTGCAGCTGTCATCAATTCAGACAAATCACACAACCTCAAATAAAGGAATTGGTTTCAGCATTATTTCCACTCTAAGGACATGTATTTCTCAAATTATTGCAATATAAGTAAGTATGTAAGTAAATCGTTTGTTACGATGATGTGTGTACACATTTTGGTTGATCTATTATCACATCAAAGTTCTTTAAACCCGGCCCTTGGTCCCATACTTCAATTTCTATGATTAAAACATAAATTCTGAAAATACTTATATACAGGTGAGGTAAAAATCAACTTGTTTTTTTTTGTCATTCATTTATCTTGACAGCAGAAATTGGAATGGGAATTGAGCATGAAAACTTTTGACAGTGCAGAAAAGTTTAGATCTACAATTACATCAAAATATGAATCTTATTGTAATTGTATCGAATCGAATCGCATTGCTAACAATATTATTTCGGCTGCAGACAGTAAAACAAAAAGCAGATCTTACCCCACAAGAGCCAGCGAGGATGTATGGATCATCTGGACTATCGTAGCCCTCACATGACACCTGTAACTTTCCGAATCTGTAAGAGTTGTCCATGTCTGTCTTACACTCCCACTGAAATCAGCAATCATACATATACAGTAGACCCTCGATAGTCCGAATATCGTTAATCCGTATTATTCGCCATCTAAACAGAATTTGTAGGGAACGGTCCTTACCTTCATCAATTCCACTGTTTAATCTGGAAAATGGAAGTTCCAGCTCCAAATAATGAAAGTCAGGAACCAAGCCTTACTTCTAATAGTGTATGCGTAAAAATAATCCTGAAACTAGCATAATGATTATTTTTTTGCGGTTTCCTACGTTAATTTACGATACGGTAATCCACCATTCACACCCTTGGCAAATTCGCATACATGCTTGATCATAAAATGTCACCAAGTATAGGGTAATGAAAGGTGTTGATTGTTTGAAAATCCGTCATTAAGTCAGTTAATTGGTCTTACCTAATTGTAATTATTGTCGGGTGCAGAAAGTTTAGTTTGTAAGAGGTGTTGACTTGCTGCATTGACAGCGATCAGGAGACAATGTCTGACAATCATTTTCAAATATTACATATTTTTTACTTCAGAGTAATTATTATGAAAAATGGTGTATAGGTAAACATTTTATTGGAATATCGCCGATTGTTTATTCCGGATTATTCGTTAATATGGACATTACTACTGGGAACGAAAGTGTAAATGAGGCTCAACTGTAGAAGGGTTCACTGCAAGACTATAGTAAAGAGTTCATGTATGTGAAGAACTTAATGTTGTCTTGCATTTAACCCTTAATTGGATTGCCTATAACTAAATGGAACACAACATTAACTTTCCAAAATGCTCCTATAGAAAAAAAAGTTAAAAAAAGTCTAGAGAAAAGTATTTGTTATAAAATTTACCCCTGGGGGATCTCAGGTTTAATCCCTGTTAGCAGAGAGGTAAAAATGCCAGAATGTACAATTTGATGTGAGTACTGGTTACGCATCCAGGAAGCAGGATAGAGATTGATAAATCTTTGTTTCAAAGAACAAATGAATGGTGTTTTATGGTGCATCGACAGCTACGGTCATTTAGCGTGCATTATGATGATGTGTATAAATGTATATAACCTTTGTTTTAAGAACTTGTTATAGAATTGATGTAAAATAAACAAATTTAATCTTATCTAAATAGTTAATGCAGATGGTCCTTTATAAAATATTAATAACATATAATTATTACATTTCACTTGATGTCCTGGCAAGTCTTTAAGCAGGACATCATTTCCTAGCCTGTTTTAAGTACAGGTACATTACCTCAGAAGCATAAATAGGTCAAATCTGGAAACAATACACTTTAATATTTGTCATGAACAATGTTAACCCTTTACCAAACACCATATTTTCGACTGTCCCAAATTGAAATTGTTTGCAGTCGAAACTTCAAAATATGATGAAATTGAAGAATAATCTAGTGATAGGGCAGAAAACAATGCGGGAAAGGGAGAAATTTCTCATAAAGAGCAATTTCTCCTTTTCCCACATTGTTTTTCAGAGTTGTCAGTAACAAACTTGTCAAATGTCGCTATCGTTTGGTAATGGGTTAAACACCCAGTAAGGAAATGATTCCAAAAGGGTTGCTACCTGAATATCGTATCCATCTGATCCGCGGTTATAACACTGGACAGTCTGTGGTACAAATGATGAACAGCCAGCTGTACCGCCCACACACTTCAACTGTAAGAAAACATTGAGATACAGTCAAACTTGAATTAAGAGGCCAGCCTATGGAACTGAGAAAATTGGCTGCTTAAGACAGGTTGGTTGTTTAACACAAATTGATGTACACCATAAATCAAACAATAATTTCTGCTATGGTTGTTTAAGGCAGGTTGACTGCTTCAAAGGATGGTTGCTTATCACAAGTTGGACTGTATGGCAAATAAACACCTTAGGCTTATGATACAGCAGAATCTAAAACCCATGTACACTCAAACGTTGTGGACAACAGATTTTACCCTCACCCAAAAATTAAAATGAATAAGATATGTAGGAATTTTCTATAAGCATATATCAATTGGTCAAGGGAAAACCCAGCTAACAATACAGAAGAACCTCGACTACAGGTATTATTCACCAACATGTCTGTTGCCCTCTATGCATGAATAATTATGACACGGTATTTTCAATAATCTACAGTCTTCCGAACAAAGTCGATAAACAATAGAGCTATACGCATTACATATCAACAGGTAAGCTAAGTAGTTTTTATGAAATAATGCATGTGGACGAACCACGTGGTCGACAGACGGCTCTGAGGATATTTTTAGATACTGTAATTCATGCTAATCAGGGGGGTCAACAGAAGGTGAATGTTGGTCAGCGATACACTCAAATGCCGTCAAAATAGTATTACCTCCACCCCATCCCAAAGTGAAAAAAATAACAAAAAAGTAATATATGAATGAAATCTAACTTAGATGGTGTACATCTTCATCTATAGAATGTAAGTGCTTATTCTTTTCACATTCGGATAATCTATTTAACATTTAAATGTAAGTAAAATTTTAACTTGATAGATATAAGGAAATAGGCCCTCAAGAGCAGAAGCAAGTCAAAATGGCATGACCAGCTCTTGTCAGAAATATTTCATCACAGGAAACCCAAACTCAAAACATATATTTTTTTTGGCTACATTGGTGACATGGCCTCTTGTACCATGAGTCACAGGTTTGTGGGTGCTATGTGAAATGAAAATTGTCAGGACTAGCCTACAAATCTGCATGAGTACTGGTTTAGTATCCAGGAAGTAGTCATCAAGAGTGACTCATGCTTTTGTCACAATAAAGAAGTTTTAACTACAAAACATATCTTTGGAACTAGAGCACACAAAGCATGTCTCATAATTGTATCAACACTGACAGATTTCAGCATTCTATGAAAGATAGGTCAACATGTTGCAAAAATGCTGTATCATTTCTTAACCCATTACCAAACAACAAAGACATTTAACTACTTTGTTCTAAAAAACTTTCGAAAACATTGTGGGAAAAGGAGAAATTGCTCGTAACGACTTGCAAAAGGGAAGATACATAAAATGAGTTTATATTAAATAAGGTTTTTGTGGGAAATGATAACTCTACCTGTGGAACAGCGGACGTTCTCCTATATTTTGTCCATTGGCCCTGATGAAGTGTGAGTACATTGACGTCCTCTAATCGTACCTGATCTCGCTTTGCTGCTGAAATAAAGAGGACGAAATATTCAGTCTTAACCATCCTGGCAAAATAAAATGACATTTATGATCCGCTCTAAATGTTTATTTTCATATTTCCCAGAAAGTGACTCATGTTTCCCTTTTAAAAGGTGTCTTTAAAACTGCATAACAGCTCTTCTGAACATTATATGATACACATAAAAATAGTCATTGGAAGCAAACTTTAATAATTATTAAAGTGTCTTATAAACGAATTAACTTTTTCTTTTTATCCAAAAGCATGACAATGCCTAACTTTGTGACAAAAATTATAGTCTTTATCACCATGGTACTGTTTTACTAAACATCTTAGACCAAGAACTTGTGGAAGTTAAAACAACATTCCCTCTCATTTCAATATTGCAAAGTTTGATGATACTGTTGTTGGATAGACTTCCAATGTCATGTCACTTTACAATCCTGCACTATTGTCGAAAACAATAACTATGTTTATCAGTTTTGACTTAGGCAAATATTTTCATCATGATAATTTATAGTAGTAAAACTCCACCCTGATGTAAAACGATTATATCACTATACCAACCTGTAAGCATGGATGCTTGGAAACACAGCAAAAGTACAATGATTTGAACTGTTACCATCTTAATTGTCATCTTTTTTGTTTCTTTGATCTCCAACTTTCAAAGCACTTCTCGTGATATAGTTTGCTGTTGAAATAAGAAAAAAGCAACTGTTATACAAAAGATACGTCCCTCGTTCATCGACACTAAAATGGAAAAAATTATATTACGTAATATATGAATCAAATCCAGAACAAAAGTCATAAACTTTGATAATGATTAAAGTGATTTGGAATGTAATGTATTGATATGCCACAGTAATGACTCGCCCCCACATTTGTTATTACTCTGCTGTGAATCGTTATATGAACTTGCTGATCGAAAGTGTCAAATCGTTATTTCGATATCATTACATATTCATTTGAAACAGACAACATTAGTGATGAGATGGCATCAAAATGATATATACTGGTGTACCCTAATTCCGTGGTACTTATGGTTACATGAATAACAGAAAGGAAGAGGAGAACTTAGCTGCCAACAATCCGCTTTTCTAATACATTTCATTCCTCATTTACGATCTTCTCACCATTATTTTTAAATGGAGCGCACAAATGCTCTACATAATGAAAAAAATTTGGTCACTGGCAGCCATTTGCATTTTTGAGGTCTTACCCTAATTGACCTTATGACAGACTTTGATTGACAGCTGGAACTGACCAATCAGCGAACACTTCGGTTGCTATCCACCATTTTCTCCGACACGCTGTGATTTTTCTTCGTCAATACTGCTTAAGATATTGTTTAAGTACTTATTATAGAGAAATTATGTATAAGGAGAGACTTGTGGGTGAAGTAGAGTTTATCCAGTTTCCAAAATCTGTCACATATATTGTGAAATGACAGAACTACACGCAATTAGTAAATATATGGAAACAGTTAATTTATAAAATGATGTAAAGAATAAAAGTATGAACTATTATTTTCTTTTTTTTTTCTTTCACATGTAAGTAAATTTTTATTTTTGTCTTTAATCTTCGTTTGAAAATGAAAAATTGTTGTTTTTAAAAACAAATGTAATTAGTTGCATTTGATAATGAATCAAATGTTTACTAAAAAACAATAGTGATCGATAATGATATGAGAGGACATGGTTTCCAGTTGGATATATATAAATTCTTCAAATTGGATTTTAATTAATTGATTTTGTTTTTAAATTGACCCTAAGAGCACCTAAAACAATTAATCAACTGTCTTATTATAGCCCATCAATCCACCTACCTGTAATGATCGATGTATCGTATCCAAATTTAAAAGCTATTAAAAACAAAATAAATCCATAGCTCCTTATTGCAACTTTATCCGAATACCTTTAAGAATCTAATGTTGCTGTAATATGTTGTAAAACACACTCTTGGTAGCCAGTGGTTGATTACGAAGACCGCCGATCGGCTAAACAATAAAGGGTTTGTGACTTGACCATAAAGTGCAATTGTGTCAGATTGATGTTAATTAGCGTCGAAACCCTTAATCCTTTTTAACAATTGAGGTTTGTTAACCCTTTACCAAATAATAACTACATTTGACAATTTTGTTGCAGACAACTAGGGAAAATATTGCGGGAAAAGGAGAAATTGCTCTTAACGAGAAAGTTATCCTTTTCCAGCAATATGGTCTGCATTATCAGAAAAGTATTAATTTATCATCTTCATTAAAATGACGTCTGCAAACTCTTTAAATTTTGAACAATTGAAAATATTTCGTTTGGTAAAATGACCCTTAGTTTGTAATCAAGTAGCAAAACCGACAATCATCCATTGAGTATGATTATGTTCGAAAGTCTTGATTATTAACTTATTTGACAACAAAATAGTGATTGTACCTATCAGCAATTGTTTAACACCATAATCTCAACATGACCAACACTATTATACCAATTTCAACATGACAAAATTGGTAGGTCTGTGTTTTGAATCATTCAGGATATACGCCGATTTAGTAAAATAAAAAATCTAAACTGTTTAAGAATCAAAATGAGATAATTTTGTTCGTAACCTGCAAATACTGCAAATTAACTGTTTTGAAGTAGTATGAAATACGGTCATTTTGAAGGTCCGGTCGAACCAGTGCCGAACGGACCAATGTCGTTCGGATCCGAGTCTGATCGGACTTTGGACGGATCGTGTTTGGTGCCGATCGGACCCCACACGGCTGCAGTAACTCACTCCCCCAACGCCATAGAGATATATAATAGAGCTGTTATAAATGTCTCTGCTAACGCTCAAAATATACCATCTTCTTTACAAATTGTCATGCTATGTACACATTATCCAGCAATAAAGGCAGGTGCTTATTTTGTAAGAATATTTCCGATTTCAAATAAGAATATCCAAAATCATGGGCAATGTTAAACAGGGATCCTAGTTTGTGCATTGACGCTATTTCACTCAGAATGTCGGAGAAAATTAGAGTGACCTCCCCTATTTACGGTGGGCATGGTTAACTGCTCTGTGTCGTAAGGTCAATTCCGTGGTATTCAGGTCAAACCCAATTTTTTAAGTATCAGTCCAAAATAATTAGGGTGAAACATACTAGGGACGAATCCTGAAACAATTTGGTCGTGTCTGACACAAGAATGGTGGAGAATTGCAGACAAATTCAACAGTGTGAAAGGATTTGTTTAGGGTCTTAGATTTGAGTAAAAAGTGTGAAAATATCGGGGATTTTCGGAGCTCTGTGTAATATGAGGAGCATTTTATTGGATTGGATTGGTTTTATACCAGAAAAACATTCATTCTTGCTTCTTTGGAGTTCTTACATTGGGCTGCGAAAGTAGGTCAGGTTGGTGTGTTACTTTATGGAAGCAGTATGACATTATGCAAATACCACGGAATTAGGGATACCAAGGGGAATTGACCATACATGTTCAAACAGGAAATGAAAGTGAAAGTAGTTAGAGTATCCTTATACATGACAAGGGGTCTTCAAAGAATTTGGCATGATAAATAGAATCAAGACTTGATTAAGGTTTTAAGAAAACGAAATTTTAAGCGAAATGAATACAAACCACACACATACCAACAAAAAACTACACCTCGTCATTTGGAACATTGACTTAACCATAGGATACTGCGTTTAAAATTAGCAAAAATCTTTCAGTTTCACATTATTTCTAAACTTTCCCCCTAAAAAGCAAATATGACAATAATTCAATCTTACCTTTTATCCTTCAAATTCCGCAATGCGTAGGCTCTTTAATTACAGACGAATAAATACGTTTAGTTTTCGAAATTTCATCACATCATTGAATCATTTTTCTCTGATCTGACGTGTTGTTTATCTAGTTGTTGTTGTTGTCCAATATGTTTTCATTTTACTGGTTCCCAGCTTCCCAGTTTTTGAAAAAAAAAGGGAAACAGCCAATGTAACGATTATTCTAAGGCATACATCGAATACGATACAATAAATAGAACCCCCAATTTTATAATTTCACATTCCTTAATGACCATCTTAATACCTGTATTTTATAAAATCAAAATGGAATCTTTTCAAAAGCAGTCTACGTTTTAATTGTGTTTTAGTTTTTATCATCAAAAGAATAAATTAAGATTTCAAGTGCCGGGTTTTAAACGCCATAGACAAATGCAGTTTCCTGTTTACAAACAACACGTGTTTTCGTGGTCATAAAATGCACTCATTCTACTAAATCCACAAAATCACGCCTGAAAAATGCCTATAGGAAGTAAGATTTTTACAGGCTATCGCGCTCTTGGATTTGTTAGTAACCATGTTCCTCTAGCTGTCAGATACAACCACAAACATAAAGAGAATTACATTTTGACCTGTGTAGGAAAATCTTTCCATACCTACAATGTAAGTAAAAGCTGTTTCCCAATTATTTGTTTGTTTGTTTGTAAGTCCAATTCATTTGTTATGCATGACAATAAGTAACAATATTTTTCGATGTCTCGATCAAGTACGTCTAAGGGCTAGTCCTGTCGGGAACAGCGATTTGTGGGTGAGTCCTGTCAATTCGGTTACTGGTCAACTCGTACCCTTGTTAACTCGTACCCTTTTTGGTTAACTCGTACCCAAATTTTGGTTAACTCGTACCCAAATTTTGGTTAACTCATACTTTCTAGGTCAACTCGTACCTACATTATATTGACACATGTTTCAATATACAAGCACAACTGAAAAAGGTATCATAGGTACGTAATAATTTCTGTAATGGTATGTAAATGGCATTTCATTAAGCATTAATTGATTGCTTTACTTTATTGTCCATTTTCAATCCAATTTGTCAGCTGTTTGTGATGAAAGAAAGAAATGATGTAAGAGTGAAAACATCAATGAAAGTGATTACCCTTTATTGGTCTAATCATCGTTCAATTAAAGGCCTGTAATTAAAGAAAGTCGGCAATTAATGATATCACATTGAACAATGTCATTAAGGTATTTTACCATATTCTTAAGGGCAGCTTTTTTGTGCGATTGATTAATTACCTAGCTGACTATTATGATAGCCTCCAGGGAAAGACATTAACCATTTAAGAGAAGTACAGGAGCAGTGCCATCTAAACAACTGCGCTCCTGAGGGAGTTTGTGAAATTGTACAAAGCTAGTGTTTAAAATTGTGATAAATGTAAAGCTAATGACTTTTAAGAAGAAAAAAACCTTATTTTCTCTTGTTGACATGAAGAAAGAAATAAATGATAAGTTCTCTATTACTTTCTTGTGAGTTTATCGGGATGACCCTATTCTTTTTTATACATAGTTGCAGATAGCCAGCATATTAACTTTATGACATCATAGGTGTGAATAGCTAATAAGTGTTACACGAGGCATTGGATAAGCTGATCACAGCTAATGGGATTAACGTATCTCGAGTACACCTTTCCGCATCTGTCCTTTGTTTTATTTGGTTCCATATAATGGGGCGACTTACTACACATATATTTACTAATGATTTAGTGATAGATTTATAGTAATAGATTGGTGAAACAAATTAAGGAGTATGATACATATATATATGAGATACGAGTTGTCTATAGTACGAGTGAACCAGGGGTACGAGTTGACCAGCGTATGAGTTGACCAGGGTACGAGTTGACTAGAAACCGTCAATTCTTACCTCGCCTAACAGGGATAAAACATGGGACTTGGTGGGGTGATGGACTAAGCGTACCATTGTCTTAGCGTACCAGGTCTTAGCTTACCATTTTCGAGCCTTAGTGTACCACTGTATCAGAATATAGCTTAACATACAAAAAATATATCTAGATACCTTTTTTTATTTGTTAAAATGTTTTGTTTCAAGTGATAGACATGGTTTTTGGCGGTAATTAATTAAATCAAATATGTATAAATAAATGTTAAAGTGCAAGCATTACGTACATAATCAAACTGCAAATTCAATTATGCAGATTTGTTTGCCAAACATGTAAACACCTCTGTTGCTCAATAAACATTGAAATGCTGTAATGCAAACATCGGGTAATTATCTAGAAATGCTCAAAAATTCACCAAACTACCTAACTGATAAAAGTAACTGATACCTTTTTTTTTTTTAACTTTGCCACTAAATAAATCTTACAAATAACTTCAAAACGAATACAATTTTATGATAATGTCATACTTGAATGTAATGCTATTTTAGCGCAAGACCATAATTATAATGAACTATATAATTTATGCATGGTACGTTCAGACCGAAAATGATACTCTTAAGCTGTGGTCACTAAGGCAATGGTACACTTAGTCTATAATCCATTTGGTGCATTAGGACGAGGCTCTACCACTGTCTACCAATGTCTGTCCGGGTCGCGATTACACAAAAAACATGAGAAATCATTACACGAAAAACATGAAAAATCTATAATAGCGTCTTTCTTTAGATAGAATCAAAATCATTCTTTCAAACTGCTATTTACATAGTAAGTTTGACATATAATCTTAAGACACACATTAACAAATAAGAGTCTTTTAAGATAGGCAATTTACTAAATTGAACGATTGATAAACAATATCAATACAAATATGAACTATGAAAGCGCACCATTGTTGGCAAGATCCTTAAAGGCCCATTAAAGGAGATTAATGCTATATCAAACTATACTATATGGTAAACTTTTGAACTGATTCAAATAGTTATCACCAGAAAACACCATCAACACAACTTACATATGAAAGTAAACCAGAAATAACCCAGGTTAGCAAGTTTTATAATTCAGATTTCCTGATTCCTCACCTCTGACCTTGACAGTTGCCACACACATGTTTGAACAAAACAATCAAAATTCGTTATTTTGAATATGTAAACAAGCAGGTTGTTGATAAACATGATTGAATTGGAGACAACTATATTTCAAGCACAAAATAACTTATTTCAAATGAGTCTCATTAATAGGGTCTCAATGCATTCCTAAACTAATTCTCATGAATTTTATAAACATAATAAAAAAGACTCCATATCTTTTCTCGGTAATTTTTTTGTACTCCTCTCCTTTGATGTGCCTTCAGTCTTGTTAGGTTTTTGGCTTTAATTCTATTGCTAAGTTGAAATAATTTGATGCGATCGAAAAAAAAATTGGTATAGGGCAATATCTCACATCAACTTTTGAAGGTTTCATTTAATGGAGGACAAATGTGCCGAAATTTTGTCGCACTATTTGAAGCAAATATTGCTATTGTTATTGAAAATTATGAAATTATTTTACTCACAGTTGTGAATTAATCCTTTTTAATCAAACCATGCACTTAACATGTCTGTTTTTTGCATTATAACTTTGTAAGAACTGATTGATTAATGCTAGGTTACGATTTTTTTTGGCATTCTTTGTATGTTACAATTTTCTCACCTCTTTGAGGACTTGTCTTGGTTTATTGGAAATACATACATGTGCAAAGCAGCTCTGCTAGAAATATTAGTCACTATCCTATACACGCTGAGGGCCGTTGTGTCAGGTCACTTACCATTTCCCATAAGTTTGATTTGAAGCAAATAATGCCTCTTTTTGAAGTTCTTCATCAGAAACAAACTAGTGTTTAATATCCTCATCATTTCAAATAATTAAGTGTTTTATGGTTTGCTCTTGTTTATTCTAACACTGGATGTACATTTTCAGGACAAGCTAGCGAAAACATTGATTAAATTACTGTATAAAATGCAGAAATATTTAACTTGTTTCTAGTAATATGTTCATTTATGTTTACTTGCTAAATCAACAAAGTAGATGATTATCAATGTTCTTACTTTTCAGAGCTCAAAACTTGGAATAGTTAGTGTCAGTAAGTAACCCTCTATTTCCTATTTGAAGGTTTAAACTAGATCCCTTTTCTAATGCAGGTGGATTTTTTACAAGCATCCTATAGCCTAGGCTCCCTAAAATTGAATTCAGAACATTTTCCTTGTATTTCTTTAGCTTGTTATTTAAAAAGATTGCCTTAATTGGAATACAGGGATCTTGATTTCCAAACCTCGTTCTGTGAATATTCCTCTTGAATTTGACATGAAATATTGCCACCCATCCCTAATCAATCGTGTTCCTTCGGAGAACAGTCGGAAGCTTGGATAGAATATTGTGCAGTGAGAAAATAATACGACCTTTTAAAGATGCGATAACCACTGCAATATAATTCAAATTCTGTTGAAAATGGCATTGAGCTCAAACCTCTATATTAATTTATGTAAAACAATTGTAAACTGTTTTATTGTAGAATCAATGCCATATTAATTTGTTTTGCGTCATTATAATGAAAGAGAATAAATGTACGATTTTGTTTTGATTGTTAGCCTATACCTCTTTCTTAGAATCTTTGAAGTCATTCTAAGACCATGTCCAAAACCATCACAAAAAGCTGTTTGATAGGGAAAATATTGAAAATCACATTCACATTTAGTCAGATTGATACAGTGTATTAGCATTTATATTCTCATTTGAAAAAAAAAAGTATATGGTTTACAATTATCCAATATCCAGGTGACAGCCTTCCAGATGAGATTTCTGTTATTGCTGCCACAAAGAACCTAGTATTCACCGGATGTAGAAATGTCGTTCATGCGTTTTCCCGTGGGAAACAGGTAATCAGATCAGGTTTAATCATTTTGTTTATGCAAGTTTATCTTATACTTATTTTAACGCATCTGGAGAAAACCCAATGTTTCAATTGAAGTAATGCTTGGCTAAAGAGTAATTTCTCCTTATTTCACTATGATTCTCGAATATCATAAAGATAATATTTTTGATACTGTATAAACTCTCTGCTGATGATTTTGAATTGGGTTAACGAGAAAATCGCCTCATACTGAGGGTCAATATTGAAGTAATTGAGTCAATTTTATGACGGGGCCCCTAGGTTCTAGCCCTGCCAATGCCTCTGGTAACATTAAAGTGTCCTTAAGCAAGACACTTCAGAACCCTTGCCATGTTCTGGGGAATTCAGGAAAATGGTAACTTAATTGAAAAGTTGTTTGACACAGTGTTATGCCCCATCAATGGCCTAGTGCTTATAGTATATAACTTGAAATCGAATAGCTACTCTCCAATTTGGTACAACTCATCATAGGAGAAAGATTTGGATGTTCATGAGAGTTAGTCTTCTTGCTGACTTACAGAATGCAATGAGTCTGTTCTACCTGGCTTGACCAGCCTTTATTTGTGTTTAAGATTGTGGGTCTTTCTCTATTGGTTTTAAAATGAGTAGGGAAATGAGTAAGGCATTGCAATATAACTGAGTTTCTGTTGAAATTATATGAACCCCAAATGAAAAGGAAAATCTTGAACTAGACTCAGTAGTTTATTTTTTCCATGAGTATAAAAGGGGTATGGGACCAGACTGTTTAACCCTTAGAATGCTGAGTACTCAGAGTAGAAAAAATGGTTAGATCACAGGCCAGCCGCAAATTTACTTGGCGGCTGGCATGGATCTAACCTGTTTGCACAAGCATGTAGTTGGTCTCAGCACTATAAGGGTTAAGAAAGTTAAGTAACATGAAAATGATAACTTAATTTCAGGTCATTCATTCATATGAAGGCCACGAAGCAGATGTCCATCTTTTGTTGCCGTTTGGCCAGCATTTGGTGTCAGTGGATGTCAACAGTCAGGTCATTATATGGGACATAGCCTCTGAAGGTAGGATTAGCATCTTTCTACAGTAAATAGAGGGGTCTAGATAATGGGTTTATTTCCATTGCTAACTTCAGTGCCTTTAACTGTAACTCTTTGATAATGGATGAATATATCCCACAAAATAGGATTTGTTGAATGGTGTATGATACACAATCGATCGTTTTTTAGTTTGAACTTACTTAGTATATTTAAGTATATTTATTTGACCATGTATTATAAAATCCTAAATTAAATTTTTTTGTTTATTTACTGTCACTATCATTTATATGTTTTACATAATATATAGGCCAGTATTCTGAGATGGTATTCAAGAATGAGAGCTTCCAGATCACCACGGTAACCCACCCAAGTAGCTACCTCAACAAGATCCTCTTTGGCAGTAAACAGGGCGGTCTCCAGCTTTGGAACATCAAACAAAACAAACATATCTATACATTCTATGGATGGGGGGAACCAGTCACAGTTGTAGAGCAGGTAAGGAACCCTGCCTAGACTCGAAACCAGTCTCTCATCTATTAAATAAAGAGACCAGTATGGTACAAATCTAACAGGCACAAATCTTCCGGGTAAAGGAAGAAAAAACAGAGATTCAATGGAATGGTTGGTTCAAGGAAATATTGGGCAAATGATTTGAAATTGAAATTTTGAGAAACATTTGATACAGATCAGTGGATACAGTCTCATAAAGGGATGTCTGCTTCGAAAATTGAAAAGCAATGATTAAGGGGAAACAACCATGTCCTTGTTGTTGTTGTCGTGTTTGGGAACTTTGCATTTTGACCAATCAAATCACTCAGAGTTTGAAGGCTGCCCGTTGACTATATTATAGAACATAGTGGAGCCAGAAGACAGAGGGGGACCAGTTTCTACATTGAACAATAGCATGCTTTTTAATAAGTATTGTTTTGTTTTATTGCGTCCTAGTTAAAACTTATTTATTCTACATCTTTCGCAAAACAAATGCTTTCAACTTGTTTGAATCACTCTCATTTCTGCTAAAAACTTACATCCATATAACATTCAGAGGTTGACTCTTTACCCATGAACTATTTTCTTCCAATAATTTTGTTTCTTAATGTTGGTCTTTCAGCAATTTTTTATTTAATTTTCGGAATGGGTCCAGTATCATACATATTGGGAAAAATAGTTTTGTTTTTCTCTAAAATTATTTAGAAAATAAGCTTTATCGAGAAATTTCGAAAAATAGTCAGTTATTTTGATTGGGAATGGGGCCGTTTTACGGTGCAAAACATTAAAGGAAAAAAATCAATATCTTTTGTTAAAGGCACATAAAAGGAGATTAATGCTATATCAAACTATTATATTTGGTAAACTTTTGATCGGATTCAATTAGTTATCACCAAAAAAAAAAACATCAGCAAAACTTAAAATGAAAGTCAACCAGAAATCACCCAGATAAGCAAGTTTAACAATTGAGATTGTCATTCTTCACCTCTGACCTTGACAGTTGATACACAAATATTTGAACTGACCAATCAGAATTTGTTATTTTGAAATAGTAAACAAACAGGTTGTTGATAAACATGATTGAATTGGAGACAACTATATTTCAAGCAGAAAATAACTTATGTTATAGGAGTCTTTTTAATAGGCTCTAAATGCATTTATGCATTCGTAAATTAATTCTCATGACTTTTATTTACATGATAAAAGAACCCCCATATATTTTTTCAGTAACTTATTTGTACTTACCTCCTTTTATGTGCCTTTAAAGGGAAAATGCATTACTTAGCAAATCAGCCTTTTTGTTGAGGGGAAGACATTGGATACCTGTGTCTACTTCTAAGTAAAATAAACCCTGCAATGTACTAAATCAATAAAATAAACGGAATATAATAAATGGAATAAAATAAACAGAATAAAACAAAGTCTGATTTCTCTACAACAGGCCCCAGCAGTGGATGTGGTGGCCATTGGTCTGGCTAACGGACAGATTGTGTTACATAACCTCAAGTTTGATGAGACCATCGTCAAATTTACGCAGGATTGGGGAGCCGTGACAACAATAGCCTTTAGGACAGGTCAGTGATGTACATGTTAACCATTTACCAAATGGGCAAATTTTTTACCATCTGTCAAATCATCATAGAATTAAGAATCACAATGTTGTTACATTTCAAATGATGTACAAAGCTTTATCAAATAAATGCATGCATGCATTTTGCTTTCAATAGAATTGATCAGGGGTGGCCAAAATTGATTTTGATATACTTTCTATGAATGCCAAATCTTTAGCTGCCCTTGTCCATATTATGATTGTTATAAAGTAAATTTCAGCAAAATTCCACTTGTTCCTTATGGCTTAAGGACAAGCTGGGCATTACAGACAATTGATTAAGCCACCCCTGCTTATTTTAAAAACGCCCCAAATAAACTTCTGTGCAGGTATTCTTTGACTGGTTGATTGCCATAATCAGACAATTTAAATCATCTTGTCTGGACCTCGTTTAATCCTTCTTTCTATAGATGGCCATCCAATTATGGCAACAGGAAGTACAATAGGTCACATTGCATTGTGGGACTTGGAGGAGAGAAAATTGAAGAGCCAGATGAGAGGAAGTCACATGACCTCTGTTATGGGAATGCAGTGTTTACCCTCGGAGCCTCTAATGGTGACGTCTTCTGCAGACAACTCCCTCAAGGTAGGTCAGGTTTTAGCTCCAGGGATATATGATTTTGCACCTGTTTCAACATACTGAACTTCTCGGGTATTTCCGTAAACTGAGAAATACACCTCAGAATAAGTGTAGGGTTATAATTTTTCGGGTAAATCGTCCCCAGCTTATAACACATTTCCTATAATCGTCCACGTTAAGTAGTTTAATATATATGGAAGTGTTGAAAATCATTTTTCATCCACAACTCATGCGTATTGGTAAAAAAAAAAAGTTGTGATATATATAACCATGATAAAATTAAATGACTATAAAGATTTCACATTTAACATCTACATTTGGAAATGAAAATACAATGGCGTAAATCTCACGAAAAACAATATGGCAGCTTACCTATTATTCCAGAGGTGTTTTCATTGGATAAACCCGATGAGTTCAGATTGCTGTAACAAAGTACTACAGAGTCGAAAGTAGACCCATATAGAAATTTTGAGTTTTGTAATCTGGTAGGTTAGGTTTTAACACCAGGGATACAGGGCCTTTCCTGTCAATCACAAAATGCAAAAGATATCATTTACCAGACAATAACGACTTTTAATCAGTTTGTTGCAGAGACTATAGAAAAACATTGTGGGAAAAGGAGAAATTTCTCAAAACGAGCAATTTTTCCCACAATGTTTTCTGCAGTTTTCGGTTTTACATAACAGATTGCAAATTGAGATTTGATGAAAAATTGGTCTGGATATAAGGCAGATAAAACATTCTACACACCTAACAATGTCTCCAGAATCACATAATTAATTGTTTATTGTTATCCCCGTGTCAAGCAATGCCCGAGTATGTGTATATATTTGGGGTTTGATTGTAACCATACCTGCATGCTTGATTGAGAAGTACCGGTACATGTCACATCCTTTAACACTTAAGCCTTTCATTATAACGCTTTGTAAAGCCATTGTATAACTGAAAAATTGTTGATAGGGCATTAAAATCAATCAAATAAAAAGCGAAAAAAATGTATGGATAAACATAATGTTTCTGTTGATAAAAGGGCTAGCTCACACAGGCTTTCTAACTTATTGGGATAGATTTTTGAAGTAACAAATCTAGACTATTGACAGCTTCCAAACTCTGTTTAAAACCTTACAAGAATAGGTATAGATCGTTTCGTTTTGCCGATATTGGCATGTTTAAGATTTCATTATTGTCATCTGCTGCTGCTTTTAACCCTTATGGTGCTGGAACCACCTTCATGCTTATGCAAACATGTTAGATTCAGGCTAGCCACCAAGTAAATTGGCGGGTGGCCTGTGATCTTACCTGTTACCTGTTTGCTACTCTGAGTATCTTTCTTCATCAAAATTATGCAGACATTCAAGTTTTAAGACAGCAGACAGCACTGATATTTATTTTAGAAAATTATCCAGCATTATAAGGGTTAATTGGTACAAGGTACATGACCTTGAATGTGTTAATGGGCTAAGAGATCAGTCTTATACTATATTGTAGGTGTGGATATTTGACATGCCAGATGGTGGGGGTCGTTTATTACGGGAGAGATCAGGTCATTCTGCTCCGCCCTGTAAACTCAGACATTACGCCAAAAATGGACAAAATATTCTATCTGCAGGTAGGCTTGATTTCATTCATTTTTGTTTTTATAAATCTTGGTAGAAATATTCATTCTCACCATGTTTGGAGATTGATCTGATTTTCATTAGAATTATTAGGGTCTCCTTGGCCAATTGGTTAAAGTAAAGAACTTCAAATCACATGGTCTCTCTCCGTGTTGATTCAAATCCTGCGGAAGGATATAGATTTTCAAGAGGGAGTTTCCCAACTGACTTTCGGAATGCTGGTGGTTCTACTGGGCTTAAGGGCAGTAGAGAATGGGGTCTTCCTTCATCACCTAGAGTTAAGCATTGCAACATAACTGAAATAATGTTGATGTAAAACCCATACATGTATATATGATATATATTATTTAAAGAAAAAGAATACTTTTTTTTATCTGTATGTTTCAGGTCAGGACAGCACATTGCGGTCGTTTTCCACCCTCCATGACAAACACAACAAAAGTTTAGGAAGAGCATCTTATGATAAAGCTGTCTCAAAGAAAGTCACTTTGAAAAATGATGACTTGAAAATGCCCTATATAACAGAGTTTGTAAGTGGTAAGTCAAAATCCCATTTATTATTGACACTTGAGAGCCCTGCCTAGTACTGGTGTTGCAGCAAAGCTGTAAAATAAATGAAATAATATTGACACAGCGTGAAACCACAGATTAACAAAAAAAACATTGATTAATGATTATTTGTTGACTGATTGCTTGACTTAAAAAGGTTTTTTCTTTAATCTGTTACGGATAGACATCTTCAACAAAGTGTGATTTCTTTTGCTTTCAATCTGGATCATTTTTAGCTCAACTATTCAAAGAATAAGGAGAGCTATCCTACTCAAACGGGCGTAGATGTTGCTGTCAGCTTCACACCTTGGTTAAGTTTTTACGAGCAAGTTTGTATCTCATTAACTACTGTATGGAATGGTTTGATACTTCACACATGTGTTCAGGGTCATACTTTAAGGCCCCTGGCCAAGTTTCATATCTCTAATTTTGAATATAAGCAAATTATGCAGCTTTTTGTACTTTCATAATATTGGTTAAGTTTTAAAATGCAAGTTTGTATCTCATGAGCTACTTTATGGAATGGGTTGATACTTCACACATGTGTTCAGGGTGATAATCTAAGGTCCAAGGCCAAGTTTCAAATCTTTTGTATTAAATTTAAGCAAATTTTACAGCTTTTTGTACTTAGAAAAATCTTGGTTAAGTTTTTGTGTGCAAGTTTTTATCTCATGAACTACAGTATGGAATGGTTTGATACTTCACACATGTGTTCAGGGTAAAATTTAAGGTCCCTGACCAAGTTTCAACCCCGTAGTTTTAAATTCAAGCAAATTTTGTGGCTTTTTGTACTTAGAAAATCTTGGTTAAGTTTTTACATGGAAGTTTGTATCTCATGAATTACTTAATGGAATGAGTTGATACTTCACACATGTGTTCAGGGTAATAATTTAAGGTCCCTGACCAAGTTTCAAAATTGAAAGAGGTTGCAGATGACATTTCAAAATGTGATGAAATTAAAAGATGATCATCAGATAGGACAGAAAACATTGTGGGAAAAGAATAAATTGCTTGTTATGAGCAATCTCTCCTTTTTCCACAATGTTTTCTAGAGTCGTCTGCAACAAAGTGATTAAATGTTGATATTGTTTGGTAATGGATTAAACAAATATTACAGAGCCTAGTCGTCAGAGTAACTGGGATAATATCCTGGCGTGTCATCGCGGGCTGGTTACGGTGACCACCTGGAGCTATCAGAGATCCACCATGGGCAACTTTAAGCTGGAGCATGAGAGGTTTACACAAGACGCCTCTCTGCATATACATACTGTAGCTCAGGTATAATAATATGCATTGTGTAGTAAATTGAAAATGTCAAGAGTCTTTCTTGTTATACAACGGGGACCCATATAGCCCTTTCCCAAACAATCACAACATTTTACAACTTTGTTGCAGACGGCTTTAGAAAACATTGTGGGAAAAGGAGAAATTGCTCTTAATGAGCAAATTTTCCTTTTTCTGACAATGTTTTCTGTCCTATCAGAAGATTATTTTCCAATTTCATCACATTTTGAAATGTCGTCTGCAAACTCTTTCAATTTGGGACAGTCGGAAATTTGTTGTTTGGGAAAGTGATAATGCACCTATCCAATTGGAAGTGTCTTGAAAACCATGCAGTTTTACTATAAACATTGAAAGTCACATCATTTGGGTTGCCTGATTCAGTGGTATAATCAATACAAGTTTTTCAAAATCAACAAGACTAGACAGACCTTTTCCCAATTTAACGCTTTACCAAACACCAAGTTTTCGACGTCCAAATTGAAAGAGTTTGCAGACGACATTTCAAAATGTGATGAAATTGGAAAACAGTCTTCTGATAGAGTAGAAAACATTGTGGGAAATAACAAGCAAATTTCATCATGTTCCACAGTGTTTTCTAGAGATGCCGGCAGCAAAGCAGTCAAATGTTGTTATTGTTTGGGAAAGGGTTAAAGGAAAAAAGGCACCGAGGGTTTTTTCTTTAATTCCCTTAGAACAAATATTCAGGGAGTTAATGTATTTGACTGGTATGGCTATACCTCTCACTAACTTAAACCTTGCTCATGGAAAACAACACTTGGATTTCTGTTTAAGGGATCATTTTAGGAGGAACCTATCTTGCTTGAGTTCATTTATTTATTATTTATTTTACATCAACTAACTGTGCAACAAATTCTTACAACTTATATGAATTACTCTTGATTTTGCTTCCTTGATACAGATACATAACCAGTTATTGTAATGAATAATTTAATGAAAGATTGTCTCACTCTTATATGCCACGTCTAACCAAGAGTTTTCTTGCAAAATACAATTACAATGTATATGATAAGCCTTTGGCTCATTTCAGTGTGTTGATATCTCCTCCTGTGGTAACTTTGGACTGATTGGTTATAGTTCTGGACATGTGGATGTCTATAATCTACAGTCAGGAATTTATCGAGGCAGCTTTGGACAGCCGAAAGGTAAGACAAGATCTGTATCTACTCATGAGCATGTGCTCTCATTGACTCTTTACCACCTACAGACGACATTTTTTTACTTGGAGCAGATGACTTGGGAAAAGTTTTGTAATCATGTGAAAAATCTTTCAGATCTGCGATTGTAATATGTGAATAGATTGAAAAAGCATTGTGACAAAAGGAGAAATTATTTGTGACAAGCCATTTCTCCTTTTTGCATAACGCTTTTTAAATGTTGTCTTCTGCAAGACGCAAAAATGTGGTGTTAGATGGTAATGTGTTAAGGGCCCTATTTGAGCATACCTTATGTCAGGCTGTGAAACTCAATCCATCAAAAAAAAAATTTCTTCCTTCAAAGGTTGATGGTTTAATATTGAAACTACATTGGAGTTTTGTCTCTAAGTCATAGACTCTGAAAGTATGTGTCTTCCTCACTAAATGAAAATGTATATTTTGCTAATGGGAGAAATATCAATCAGAAGCCAGACAGAAGCCCAAATATTAGGGGAGACAATTTAGTAACCCAAAGACCTATTTATGGCATGTTATTGCTTCATGTACATGTATATAGAAAAATTGATAAGATTGTACATGTTTTAAATCATTTTTTCCCCCTATTTTTTGGCGCAAGGATGCTGTGTACATGTATTAAATCTGTGTATTTTTTTCATTTTTTACGCATGAATGCTGTGTACATGTATTAAATCTGTTTATATTTCAATTTTTAGCACATGAACGCTGTGTTCATTTACTAAATCTGTTTATTTATTTATTTATTTTTTAGCGCATGAATGCTGTGTTCAAGGCGTTGCTGTTGATGGCATCAATCAGATAACAATAACTGTTGGACGAGAGGGGGACATCAAATTCTGGAAGTTCAAGGACAAACGACATCTGGGTACCAACAAGCTAGAGAGTTCTGTCAGTAGTGCACTCCTTCATAGAGAAAGGTGGGTTTCTTGAATGTTCATCTTGTTCACTTTGGTAAACAGTTTGCAGCAGGCAATTTAGTTCTTTAAAATGCTTTCTCATGTTTTCAACTTCTTCAAATTCAAAGAGTTTGCAAACAATATTTCAAAATGTAATGAAATTGAAAATTAATCTTCAGAGCAATTTCTCCTTTTTCCTACGTTTTCCAGCGTCGTCTGCAACAAACTTGTCAAATGTTGTTATTGTTTGGCTATGGGTTAACATGTATTTTAATCCAAAAGTGTGACATGGCTTGGAGATTTATTGCTTACAGACTACATATACCTTTATAAATTGACGCCTCCTGAATTGACGATGCTGTGTTTTAGCTACTTTTCATTGTATATTTAACAATAGTACAGCAATTGGATTGTTTCATCAGAATATATTTTGACTTTCACATTCTCTCATCTGTTAACAAGTAACTTTTGATAGGTTTTATATTGGCTAATAGACAGTTAAATGTTTTAACAAGAGAAATTTGTTGTTTATTCTTTTCCAGTTCCATGCTTGCCATAGGAAGAGACGATTTCGTTATAAATATTATAGACATTGATACAAGGAATATTGTGAGGAAGTTCTCCGGGCATACAAACAAAATAACAGATATTGTAAGTGACTTTTCCCTTCTATTGGTATTGAACGTATAGTAGAGAACAGATACAGAATATTCTATTCTGTTCTGTTCAAGGAACGAAATGTTATCTTATAAGACTACTTTTTCCATTTTTGGGGTTTAACTTTCATGCTTTGAGCATGGAATCTGTTTGATAGATTTTAGCGCAATTTCCACTGTATATGCAGGGTACATCAAAGTTTGTTCTGGTATATAAAGAATTTTCGAAAAAGAAAATGCCAGATATTCAAAAATTCTTTGGTATGATATCCCAAAATAATCACAAATTTATTCACTCTTTCTGAGGAGCAGAGAAACTCTTGTCAACTTGCTCCAAAAGTACAAAAGGTAATTAAATGAACAATTGAGTGCTCTAAATCACAGTACTCAGTACTGTTCACTCATTCATACTGCATAGTTGTGTATGGGGGATTGTTAATTGGTTAGGGTTTATCATCGTGTAACCAGTATTTTAACTATTCAGTTGCCTGACTAGATATCATTGGAGGAAGACCCCTTTTTTTACTGCCTTCAGGGTGTAATTAAAATGGCAACAATTCTGGGCATTCAATAAGTCAACCTTGAAAGTATTGCTCCTGAAAAATCTGATGTAACACTACCGTGATTTTAGCCCTTATAGTGCTGAAACCGACTGACATGCTTATGCAAACAGGTTGGATCCAGGCCAGCCACCAAGGAAATTGATGGCTGACCTGTGATCTAACCTGTTTGCTACTCTTATGTATCTTTCCTCATCAAAGCTAAGTATATATTTAAGGTTTTGGTGCAGATGACAAAAAATTCCATTTTTGAAATTACCAAGCATTCTAAGGGTTAGCTAACATAGAGAGGGGCTTTGTGATGGCAAGTGTTGCATTATCACATGAAAAGCAAGATTGTGAGAATTAAACCTTTCCCAAACAATAACAACATTTGACTACTTTGTTGCAGACAACTTTAGAAAACATTTTTGGAAAAGGAGAAATTACTCGTATCGAGCAAGGTTTTCTGCTCTATCTGAAGAACATTTTTCCATTTCATTACATTTTGAATTGTCGTCTGCAAACTCTTTCAATTGGGGACAGTCGAAAATTTGTTGTTTGGGGAAGGGTTAAGAGAAGTGGTCTACAATGGGCACTTTTTTATTGAGTACGCTTAGAATTCATATAGGTATGATATACTTATAAAATAATCCCTGAAGAACTGATTTGGTTTGAAGTATGTGTTAATTGATATTTATGACTTTGTATGCAAAACTGAATATTTGGACCATGAACCTTAAAAGGCTTTTATAAGTTACTATTTATAGAATTTTCTTCATTGAAACTCACAGGGGCAGTCATACATTTTGCACATGCCCACATTGCATTGCGTAAACAATGTCTCCATTGGATTTCATAACTGTCATGTGACTGTTCATCATAATATCCGATGGTAGCTGAACGCTTAAGGCATATTCTTTGAATATTCAAAAAGAATTCATTCTCATCATTATTTATGAGAAGATTGTTATGAACCCTACATGAACAATCCAGATTTTATTCTTTCATTGTTTCTAGTTATATACGACACTTTATACCACAGACACAATTATTTTAAGCATTACAGACCTTCTATTGTAAAAAACAATATACAAGCAGGAATTCCTACATTTCGATCACTATCCGCTGTGTTTGTTTTCTGTATGGACAGTTCAATAATTTGTTATTATATTACAGAGTTTCAGTTCAGATTCACGGTGGTTGGTTACATCAGCTATGGACAGATCGGTTAGAATTTGGGACCTCCCCACTGGAAGGTAATCTCAACAGGAGAAATGACCTGACTGGAAAGAATACATCACCTGGTTTTTGTTCTCATTTTCAATTATCATTTTATTCAAAAGGGAAAAAAATACTTCCTGAGCTCAGTGTATTTCAGCTTTATTTGTCAGAATTGCATATGGTTTCTTAACCATTTACCAAACAATAACAACATTTGATCACTTTGTTGCAGATGACTCTTGAAAACATTGTGGGAAAAAACAGAAACTTATCTAAACGTGCAATTTCTCCTTTTTAGACAATGTTTTCTGCCCTATGAGAGGATTCTTTTTCAATTTCATCACATTTTGAAATGTCCTCTGCAAACTCTTTCAATTTGGGACAGTGGGAAATTTGGCGTTTTGGTAAAAGGTTAATAGCTCAATGAATGACAAATTATGTGTGAGTTCTGTAACCATATAATCAAGAAGAGGAGAGTGGTTCAGGGGGAGAGTGTTGGCCTTGGGACACGAGGGTCTTTGGTTCAAATCTCATGAGTTGCGTGATCTGTCTGGGAACCTTTCATTAATCCACATTCTGCATGATAACCGGTTTTGTATCCAGGAAGCAGAATCAAGAGTGATCAATCTAAGTTAAGAATGTGTTTCACAATCGATGTAAAATAAATAAGTTTAAAACATTATAGATCAAGATTTTCTTTGTGAATTTTCCCTTGTATACCATGACTCATTGTGCTTTGAACTAATTGAACAATTAACTTCTAGAACAGTTAACCAATTGAACAATGAGTGGCTTTATGCCTAGTCTCATCAGCTCTTTTATCTGTGAGTCTGACTTAGAATACAGGGGTTCCCAGACCTTTGCAACTTAAAGTTATGTTAGAGAAAAGTCAGAATAAAAAAGTTTAAACTGAACAAATGCTGTTATAAGATCAAGTTTTGTATCATTATTTTTTTTATGGATTAAACTTTTTATTTGCAATCTTTCATTCATGTCATTTTGATTTCAGTTCTAAAATTTAAAATTAAAAAAGTAAGGGGAGGTAATTACTATGGATTATAGACCTGAATTTAATGAAATTCCTTTTGTAAATATAAATTCATAATCAGACAAATTCAGGAAAGTGGCTTAGTGAATTCCTTTGAAATGATGAGTTACATTTCAATTAATTCCTAAACCAGAGCAAATGCAAGTTTTCAATCAGGGGAGGAATACCTGAAGAATAATGTTCATTTGGAAAAGTAATATGTTTATTAGAATGAAAATTATGCAGTGCCTTGTAATTAAAATCAGGAGCATACACATACATTAGCTCGCTGGTAACCGTGTCAAATGGTGTTAAAAAAATTGTGTTAAACTCCAAATCCAACCCAATTTCTTTCATTTTTCAGATTAATAGATTGTTTCCTGGTTGACAGTCCAGTAACAAGTTTGACCCTTTCGCCTACGTCAGATTTCCTTGTTACAGCTCACCTAGACGATGTTGGCGTATACTTGTGGTCGAATCTCACCTTATTTTCGCATGTCTCTCTGACAGCTTTACCTGCAGATTATCAACCACAGATGATAGACATGCCATCAACTGGCAGACAAGCAATAGGTTGGTTCTTGTTTTCTAAATTCTCTGATAAAGATAAGTCCATTAAATAGCATGTGAAGCAAACTACTAAAGTGAAAGAAACTGATAAAAAAAGAATTATCCAGATTTTACCTACCTACCTGATGTCTACCCATTGTCTTCTTTGGAACTTCATTAGCCCCTTAGGCTAGTAAATCCCTCTACTTGACTTGGTGCAGAAGTGTGGACATTGAATGGGAGTTGTCAATCAAGCAATAGGGGCTTCCGTGACCTTGTGGTTTGAATACAGAACTTGAAATCATATTGCTCCTCTCTGCTTTGGTTCAAGTCCCAGTGACTGCATTTGGATTTTCATGAGAGTTAGTTTTCTCACTAATGATTGAATGCCAGTGGTTCTACTTAACTGACCAGCCTCGTAGACACTTGAATTTGGGGTCTTCCTCCATCATTACTAGCCTGGAATCACAACATAGCTGAAATAATGTTGACTTGATGTAAAACTTATATAGATAACAAAAATAACTCAACCAATTTGTTGTATTCTCAGGTGATGAAGAAAGTGATGAAGATGTTGATGAGTATATTCAGTCGAGTTTTAAATCCCCGGAGCAGATCAGTGATGAGCTTATTACTCTGTCCCTTTTACCCAACTCTAGATGGGCCAACCTCCTCAATATAGATATTATAAAGGTAAAGAGACTTTTGTTTGTTTGTTTGTTTGTTTTATTGGATCATTAGATAATGTCACTAGTAACGGAGGTATATTGCGTTGCATGGCTTATGATAGATGAAGGAAGATGCTAGTTATACGTTTTCCTGGGTAGAAAGGTTCAGTCAGGAATCAGGAAATCTCTGAAACCCAATCGGGCATAGAATCGGCTGAAAACCCTTGTATCTTTATGTGACAATATCAAAATAAACCTTTTATTTGAGATAAAACTTATATTAACTTTCTATTTTTTTATGTGTTTGAAGTTTCAATAATTAATTTAAAAATGTCTGATTGAAATGAAAGGTAAACATGTCTTGAGGTCTGTTTGTTTCTAAACTCTTCAAGACTCCCTTTTTATTATTCTGCTGTTCTCAAATGAAGTTGTTTAATGTTTAAAAATCCTTTTGCTTCGGGGAGGGAATGTCGCCAAAACAACTGTAATAAATCATGAAACAATATGTTAAAACATAGCAAACACCACATAACAATGTAGTGACTACACTATTTATCAGAGATGTTTGAAGTTCTATTTTTTTCGAATTGTATATCACACAGTTTGACTTCACTGTTTACATCTGAGTTATGTCTAAAGTAGCAAAGAGTGATCTGATAAATGACTGGTGGTCACCTGGTTAGAAACGACATATAAGTCATGGTTCAATGGATACGCCACAATCCCAAAAAAGTTGTAAATGGTTACAACTACTACATTATAACTTTATAAGTGAACTTAAAGATGAAGTCGCCCAGGCAGTTTAACAATTTAATTTGTTGCAGCCATTTTTTTTTCTTTTGCCATCCTCTTGCAGACATTTTTTTCTGAAAGTTTGAGTATCTAACAAAAAGATATGGCCTAATGTAGAATTATTTATGATTACTTTTACAGCAAAGAAACAAGCCTAAGCAGCCCCCTAAAGCTCCCAAGTCAGCCCCCTTCTTTCTCCCAACAGTACCTGGTATAGAACTGCAGTTTGCCACCACTGAAGAGGCAGAAAAAGAGAAAAAGGTAAGAATATTTTTTTTATACCTGAAGCATTAGGTTGCTGAACAAACACCATGTTAAAGTATAAATGTTTCTTCTTGATTGTGCAAGACATTTTATGGATGTATTTTATTAATGGAGTAATTTGTTCCAATTTTATCTGCAGTTGCTTCTTAAACATATATAAAAATATTAAAGGCATAAAAGAAATAAGTTTGGAATGTTTTAAACTGAAAAAAGATTTTGAAATTGATCTTGTATGTATTGGTAAAATTTGGTTAGATTTTAATAATGATGCCATCATAACTGAAATCAGTTTTTTTTTAACCAGCCTCATAACAGAAAGAGATTAACCCTTAGAAAGCTGGATTATTTTCTATGAAATAGATTTTTGTGTTGTCTGCTTTCCAAAACCTTGAATATCTGCTTAATTTTTATGGGGAAAGATGTTCAGAAATGCAAACAGATCACAGGCCAGTTACCAATGTACTTAACGACTGGCCTGGGTCTTACCTGTTTGCATAAGCATGAAGTCAGTTCCAGCAATGTAAGATTTAAATATCATATCTTCTTTATTTTATTTTTCATTTCAGAGTAATAAATTCACTGGAGGTAGTTTGATGCCTATGTCCAAACTTGGGCAATTGTTACAAGAAATGGATGAAGATAATTGTAAGTAATTGTTTCTTAGTATCTTTGTTAGTGTTGAAACATTTGATGACGCTGCGATATAATAACTTTTGTAAAAATTTGGGTTTTAGACTGGAGGCAATGGAATCTCATGAAGTGTTTTTAAACAACTCTTTGGCTTTTATCCCATAAGGATTTATGGTTAAAACTCGAAACGAGAATCTGACATCTGTCAAATGGTCATTTACTAATGATGGACTGGTTCATTATTTAGTACATTTTTTTATATTCTTAAGATTTTATCGTAGACTTGAGACAAAAGTAACAAATTTGGCATAATAAGTAAAAGAGGATGTTAAGAAGAACAGAAATATTATATACAAGAAAACTGATATTAATGATAATCTTCATATGAGTATCCAGTCATGCAGAATACTCTTCCCATATTGTGATTTTCTGAGATTTAATGGCTTCATTGATTTATTAGATATCATAAGATTTATTTGGGCATACTAAGCACATAAATAATCTCATCTTGATACAGAATAAACCCAAAGACTCCTATTTAGAAAGTTTTCCCTTTGACACAATGGTTTCTCCCGAAATGCCATACAAATATTGTATCTTTTTCTCAATATTTTTTTTTTTTTTGCCACCTGCTGTCGCTTCCAATTTAGAACAGACATTAAATCATGTCAGAAGAGAAATATTGAATTATTTTGGGTATGTTTACCGTTTATATTTACAGACGAGGGTGTTATAGACTTCCTTAAATCATTGGGACCTTCTTCTATTGATCTTGAGATTCGATCTCTATCGCCAGACATGGGGGGCTCTGTGGAAGTGATGAGGAAATTCCTACAGTTTGTTTCACTCATACTCCATACAAACAAACATTTCGAAATAGTACAGGCATACCTAGGCTTATTCTTGAAGGTGAGTTATTGTGGTTTACCACTCAATTGTAGTTTAATAGATCTTTAACCCATTACCAAACAATAATGACGTTTGACCACTTTGTTGCAGACGACTCAGGAAAATGTTGTGGGAAAAGGGGAAATTGCAATTTCTCCTTTTCCCACAATGTTTTCTGCCCTATCAGACGATTACTTTACAATTTCATCACATTTTGAAATGTCGTTTGAAATCTCTTACAATTTGGGACAGTCCAAAATTTGGCATTGGTAAAGGGTTAAGACCAGTAAAAGGATGTGGTAAAAGATGTTAATGACGTGATTTAATCTGAATGATTGATTAATTCTTACATGTTCAGTGTGTATTTGTATTTCACTGATATTTTACTTATAAAGTTAGAAGAATCTTTGATACAATTTCATAAAATGTAAATAGTGGAGTATGCCATCCTACACAACAATCATTTCTACTATTTATGTGGAAAGAAACTCCATTTTATTGCCTTTGGTTAATACCATTGATACATTCGTGGTGAGAACGAAACAATGAAATATTTTTTCGTTTGTAACTTTTTGAAGTAGACAAGTGGTTGATGTGATATCAATCAAATGAGATAAGTTTTGATTTAATGAAATAATGTAGAAATTTCTCTTTTGTTTTTGTTTTAGGTTCACAGCGACTTATTGTCCAGCTCTGAAGATTTGATGGAGGAAATGGAGAAGGTTGCAGGTATCCAGTCATCGTCATGGAAACAGGTTCAGCAGCTGTGCAATCAAACTCTATGTCTGGTGAACTATTTAAGGACAGCTACCTTGTGAATTGTTTCCACATGCATGCAGAACAATGTACTGTGTTCCATATGAGATGTACAATTCCCTACCTGAAGACTCATTTACCAATATGTTTCTGTCCTATGGCGTGCTTAACCCTTTACCAAACGCCAAATGTTTGACTGTCCTAAATTGAAAGAGTTTTCAAAATGCGTAACATTAAAAAGTAATCTTCTGTTAAGGCAGAAAGCATTGTGGGAAAAGGAGAAATTGCTCTAAACCAGCAATTTCAAATGTTTTCCTGAGTCCTCTGCAACAAGTGGTCAAATGTTGTTATTGTTTTGTAATGGGTGACCTTACTGCCTCTTGAATTGAGATCAAAGTACAGTTTGGTATTGAAGAGAACTTAATTTTGAGGTCAAATGGACAATAATTGTCCAAATGATTAAAAGGTAGGGGTCATCAGCCTTGAGATTGGAAGGTTGTCTGTTTCAATCTCAAGATGAGCTCATTGCAATCACACACTAAACGGAAATATTGTATCCACATTGCTGGATAAAGAGAATATGTCTCAACCCATTACCAAATAATAACAACATTTGACCACTTTGTTGCAGGCGACTTTAGAAAACATTGTGGGAAAAGGAGAGATTGCTCACAAGGAATAATTCTTTCCTTTTCCAACAATGTATTCTGCCCTATCAGAAGATTGTTTTCCAATTTCATCACATTTTGAAATGTCGTCTGCAAACTCTTTCAATTTTGGACAGTGGAAAATTTTGCGTTTGGGAAAGGGTTTAAGTTGTAAAAAATTGTTTAAGTGTCAATATTAAAGAAATAAATTTGTATAAATTCGAATTTTCTAGTAGTTTTTGGTTGGTTACTCTTTCATTGATATTTACCAACTAGAGGTTCTGGTTTGTAAGTACCTCTGACCTCTTTACTTTGATAGGTTCAAAGGTCAAGGCCTCTGTTGCTAAAATTAGATTGAATTTTAGTAAATCCTTCCATTTGCAACTTCTTCCTTATTTTTTCAATGGACTTTTAGGAAACTTGAAAGTAATGATTGTCACCAAGTGCCCAGATGTGAAAGTTGCGTGTTCTCATATGAGTAATTTATAAAGTCAGAATAACAATGTTGTTGAAACAATAAAGTTTAGTTTTTTGTTGTAAAATTAAAAATACAATTTAAGCTCGCCATTAAAAGCATATTTAATTCAGGAAGCAGCAATATATCTTAGTATGTTCATGCTTTATTCGTTAGGTCTCAAAATTGTTGATTTTGTATAGTAATGCACATTTTTGCACAATATACAGGTGGGAAAACTTAGTTTTAGCTGATTTTGCTTCCAATAGCCGTTCTTCAGTGCATATCATACAATAATACAACTGTTGTAAAGTTTTAAAGAAATTAAGTGAAATTCTTTGACATCTGTGAACAAGTATCTTTAATACACTCAACCAATGGAAGCAGTTACTTAAAAGCATACTAGCCCTCAGAAAAGCTGCAAAACTAGGTAAAATGAGTTGAAAATTATGATAATATATTTTGAAACATAGGGAAAAACCATAGGGTCATGACAATATAATGCCTGCATTGCATTTTTTATTAGCTATTTTTCATAGTGCTGTTTTCACAAATTTGGTGCCCACCAATTTAGCTTCATTGTTTACATTTGAATATCATCTAAAATAGCAAGAAGCACTTGGATTATTGGTGATTACCTGGTTAGAAAAATCATGTGACGCATAAAATACTGTCATTTATCCAATATTAACAACGTGAACATTCAAAATGGAGAATTTCTTGGGTTTAGTTGATTCCTATCGTTTCTCCACTTACCTTGTTTTATCACCAATTGTAAACAAATTTTGCAGTATTCACTCTTAAAAGGACCATGTGAACGTGTTACAGTCTCATTTCCTCTGTAAAAGTGAATTTAAAGTACCTTTAAGTTAATTCTTAACCATTCTAGAACTTTTACAATTTAAGTGTAAATGAGCTCAAGATATGAAAAAGGTGCTTGGGTTTTTATGAGACAGTCTGTGATGAAAGCTCATGTTAGCTCATGGGATGTGTCTCTGATACGTAAACAAAGTATTAAATATTAAGGGCCCAACTCAATACAAATTTAATGTGAAACTGTAATTGCTAAAGAAAGTTGTTTGTTTGTATGGTGTTTAATGACTTATCAACAATATCTCTGTTATGTAACGGCTTTCCTAGATACACCGGTACTAGGCTAGGGCTCTAAAATGTCTTGCCAAAGGTCTCTCCCACAAAAACCCGGAGATCCTTAAAATATTTTTTTTGTTTATTTCTTCATAGGGCCCTTATTTGTTAATCAATGTCTTCAACATTTTGGTATGTAGGTACCCCTGGTTGACCTCTTTACTTTGATAGGTTCAAAGGTCAAGGTCGCTGTTGCTAAAATAAGATTGAGTTTGGGAAATCCTTCCAATTGCAACTCCTTCCTCATTTTTCAACTGAGTTTAATGAAACTTTTACATAATGATTGCCGCCAAGTCCTCTGACTCATATTGAATGGTATTTTTTATTGGGACAAGGTCACTTTGGCTAAAAATAGATTGTTTCTACATTACTTCATAGGGCCCTTATTTCTTGACCAATGTCTTCCATATTTTGAATGTAGGTACCTCTGGTTGTCCTCTTCACACCGATGATGCCAGGGGCCACTTTGATAAGATCATATTTGTGTCTTGCAGCAGATGCCTTAAAAAAAACATTTTTGCAAAAGGAGAAGGCTCTTTCTGCCACATTGCTTTTAAACAATTTGCATATATTGAAAGGTGTCTTCTTTTTTTCATTTTTACTTTTTTCTTTTTTTTAAGTTTTTTATAACTTTTTTTAAAATCATCCACTTCATTAGGACTTGTTGCCTGCAGCTTGTAAAGGATTCGATAGTAGTAATAAGGGAAGGTGTTTCACATTGAAAACCTGGTTTTGTGACACTTTTGTCCCTCGTTTGTTTGTTATAATACTACCTTGGCCTCCCTGGCTTATCCCCACAACAAACAGATAAGATATATGCACTCAAGTATTAAGTTGTTAACCCATAGAATGCTGGGTAATTTTCTAAAAATATTTCTTTGTGTCTACTGCTATCGAAACCTGCAATATTGGCTTAATTTTAATGAGGAAAGATACTCAAATTAGCAAACAGGTAAGATCACTGACCAGCTGCCAATTTACTTGGCGGCTGGTCTGGATCTAACCTGTTTGCATAAGCATGTAGTTGGTTCCAGTACTATAAGGGTTAAAGTCCCAAGGTTCTTATGGGCAAAGATTAGATAAGAACATTTAAACCTTTCCCAATACCATTATAACTTGAGGGCTTTGTAACAAATGACTCTGAAATGCTAAGATATATACAACACATTTTGCACTACAAGCTAATTTTGCCTGGTATGCTGTCGTGTTTCTCTTTCGATACGTCAGTTTCAGGATTTAGTTTAGCGTACACATCGGTCGAACATTGTTTAATTTTCTACCTGCTATCTTTGACAAACGTTTATGGACAAGATAGAAAAGGGTTGATTCTATGATTGTCTTAGGAGGACATTTGGATTAAGAAATCATAATGGAAGCCAAGATTGTTTTGTTGCTGATTACTTTATGTTTAGGTATGTTTATAATTTCCTTTTTATCTGATCGACAATATGTTGAAAGTGTAAACTGCAGGCAGCTTTTAAAAGGACTATCTTACGGATTGACATTTTAATTTTTTTAACCCCTCACCAAACACCATTTTTTCGACAGTACTAAATTGAAAGAGTGCAGACGACCTTTCAAACTGTGGCCAAACTGGAAAATCATCTTCTAATAGGACAGGAAACATTTTGGGAAAAGGAGAAATTACTCATTAAGAGCAATTTCTTCCTTTCGCACAATGTTTTCGAGAATTGTCTGCAACAAACTCGTCAAAGATGGTTATCATTTGGTTATGGGTAAAATGCGAAAGCCTTTTCTGCGCTTGTCTCATGATGGTAGGTAAGATTTTCCATCAAGGCTTTTGGATAAGCCTGGCAAAAACTGACAATTGGATTTTGCCACCACTGCTAACTTTTTAACTTTAGGACAATCATTGAATAGCTATGGCAAATACAGAACTTGACTAATGTCTTGCCTTCGCTATCATTATTTGCAATGCCATTAAAAAAGTAGTTGCAATAAACGTCTTCTCCTTCTTGTCCACAACTTAATGACTCATCTTTATCCCTATAAGGCATCAGACATTTAATAATGTCTGCTTTGATTTCCGCCTTTCTCTTCCGTCTTTCTCTTTTTTCATTTAACCCATTACCAAACAATAACGACATTTAACCACTTTGTTGCAGACGACTTTGAAAAACATTAACGATCAATTTCTCCTTTTCCAACAATGATTTCTGTCCTATCAGAAGATTATAATAAAATTTCATCGCGTCTGCAAACTCTTTCAATTTGGGACAGTCCATATTTTGGCGTTTGGTAAAGGGTTAAAGTCATCTGCCCAGAAAAATCAAATTTATTTTAATCAAGGTTGTTTATCTAGGTTTTGGTTTTATTTGACGTAGGAAAAGTTTTTTATCTTATTATGAAGTGAGAAATGATGACTCATGTGTTTAGAAAAGTCTCTTTTCAAATATATCAGGAGCCCGTTTTACTAAACAGTTTACGCTTAAGATTTGCGTAAGTCTAAAACAACAAGTACTTTTATTTCAATATTTGGCAAAGCAATATTGCAAAGTAACACATCATTGGAATCTTCCAATGACGTGTCACATTGCAATATTGTTCTTTCATAGGAGATACTATCCATGTGTATCAGTTATGACTTACGCAATTATTTTCCGTAAGTTGTTTAGTAAAACGGGCCCCAGGTGTATTAGGTATATGGATTGGAGTAATAAACTCATAAGGTAACTCTTGACAGATATTGGTCAGGAATGAATCTTTAACTTTGTGTTTGATTCATTCTTGGGAAGAGCTTGGTTCGAATCCAACCCTTCGGACCTTTAAACACTTTTGCCTTCTATTAGTAAGCGACATTGCAAAGGAGGAGAACTCTGTGCTAAATATTGGAAAAAAATATATATTTCTCTACACAGAGTTTGGCCCCTTTGCACATCCTTTTATGAAGGATTAGAACTTAGTGATAGATTAACAATGAAATAGGTCTCAGTGATAAGATTAAAAAAAAAATCATTCGAACCCTATCAGAATTTCACAAACAAACATGCCGCTATCGGCAATCTCTTTTTACCACCGTCCAAGATGATGGAGTCGGCGGAGGGCGTCTTCCTTATCGCTTTGCTTTCCACGACCAACACCATAAAAAAGAAAAAAAAAAACATTAAAAAGTACCCCCTCTTCCGTTCTTAAAGGCATATAATTAACACACAAAGTAACAGTCTAAATTTTCATGAACGAATTCCTGGGTGGTGTCTGACCGACAGACTTTTCTGGTTTCCAGCCTCGGTAACTATGGCGATGCTAGTGGACGAGCTACCGGACTGTAACAATCTCGGATGTCCGGAAAACGAGCAGCCCGACCCGGTATGTGGCACGGACGGACAAACGTACACCACATCATGCCAGATGGAACTCGTTAACCAGAAACGTATATGTTGGTAGGTTGACATCGCGTTAATGTTTTATCCTCGAGCAATGATATTCCTGTAGTTTTAACCCTTAGAATGCTTTGTAATTTTCTATATAAAGAGTTATGTGTCGTCTGGTTTCCAAAACATTTAACGTCTGCTTACTTTTATGGATGGTCATCCATGATGGTCAAGCTTCCGTAAGTCAACCTCAAGACCAGGCAGGGGAATCACGTGGCCAATGTTTACGATATAATGTAAGATTGCCGTAACCATGACGGAGCAGGCATATTTGCTTTTTTTTACCTGCTTTTGGCACAGGTGGCCGCGAACAAGCATGTCTGTTTTAATAGAAAAAAATCTTTGAGGCTTAAGGGTTTTCTATTCACACGTTAATTTAACACACTCGTGAAATGAGACTTTTTGGTAGACGAATGGATTTTCGATGAATAGAGTGCAAAGCGAAACGTACTCCGCCGCGACAATTGCACATTTTAGCTGCACTAACCATAAAACATGTAATGTGATACGTTTTTCTCATAACTTTAATAGGCCATTGATTCGTCTGCGGTTTCAATTTAATCCAATCTAATATTTGTAAGCAGATATTTAGTCCGAATGATCCAGACATAGATATTTCATTCTACTGATAGATTTACAGCACGGAACATCCGCGCTAGCAGAGATTGTGAGTTTCTGTCACAGAGGAACCACGAATGAATAATCTGAGGGTTCAGTGCAATACTATAGTAAGTGCTTCATTTTTGTGAAGCGCTTTATATCGTCTTGTATTGAACCCTCGAATCATCAGACGTATCGTAAAGCATTGTTTTGGTTTCTCTGTTTTCCCAGGATTGGTCACTTTAACGTTATATACAAGCTTCACGACGGACCTTGCGGGGAACCAACCTCAACTGTAGCGTTCGCCGGATGACGGTCACGTGGTTAATGGCTACCAGATGCAAAGTACATGTTTCATGTAATATTACGCATTAAACTTTCGATGGAAAGGTGCAATGCCTCTCCAAATAATAATTAGCAACACATGTTTGTTATGTTATTGTATATGTTTCAAACATATACGGGTATATAATGTATACATGTGTGCATGAGAAAATATATTTGTTTTATCTGGAGTATGCTTTTGTTAGGCATGCGAGGAAATACTACAAAAGACATGTAAACATGGTTTACTATGTCAGAACCTCTAAAGATCGAAATAGATTAATGTGCCATTTATCTGGTATGCAAGACACTTGAACATCAAAATTAGAGAATATTCGAATATACAGTGTATTCGAATAGCAGTAACCGAATAATCGAACAATGATTTCACTTTTCATCCCTAGTAAATGTTATATATACAAAACAAGAAAGATTTAATGCTCGTTATTTCCTGTCGTTCTATTATACACCTTCATGTAAACTGTGGCTATATTTTGAATGTTTTATTCATGGCAAATGGCATAGCTAATGGCTAATTGCCAATTACTGAATTCAGTTGGGTAGAGTTTGTAACGATCTCTGTAAGTCCAACGAAAGCGTCTATTAATTGATATATAGGGCACCTCGCGCACTTTTGACAACATCGGGTTTCTTATTTTATCCATAAGACCCCTCAGTTAAGTTTTTTCCATTCTGGCCAAGACTGCACTACTAATTTATGCTCGCTTATTTAAAGGTGCTGGTTCACAGATGTGAGGAAATTTGGAAGTTTGAAATTAATTTGTTTAACCCTTTACCAAACGCCAAATTTTCGACCGTCCTAAATTGAAAGACCTTGCAGACGACATTTCAAAATGTGACGAAATTGAATAATAACCTTTTGATAGGATAGAAAAAATTGTGGGAAAAGGAGAAATTGCGCGTTAAGAGCATTTTCTCATTTTCTCCCAGTGTTTTCCAGAGTCGTCTGCAACAAAATGGTCAAATATCGATATTGTTTGGTAATGGGTTAAAATTGCAAACTGTATTGATGTATGATTCGCACTGAAAAAAGTCATAGACAGTAAAATCAAATTGTTTTTAATGGTGAATACAGTGAATTGACATGCAATTATAATGAAAAGCGTGCCATTGCCTTTGCGATCTACAGCATATAAACTGTACTTACTCAGAAAATTAACGATTCATAAAGTAATCGTGATTTTAAAAGCTACTGTTAATTCCATATCAACCGACGATACAAAAACTGTTGTTCTCTTTGTCAAAACGCGAAAAAACGCGAAGTTTGTTATCATGAAGCATTGCTATAGGCATGTAGATGACAGCACAGACTAAGACAAATTCATACAGTTTATTGGTAGCAAATGACAACGACCCATTAATCATTATAAATTGCTTGACACATATCTATTTGGATTAAAGTTCATGGCCTCACTAAATAATGCGTCACTTATTTGAATCAACCCTTCAAAGACTAATTGGCTAATCTACAATGGGTCTGGTTACAGGTCTGGTGGGAGTTCATATGTGTGGCAATCAGGCTAATGAATGAAACAACTTAAGACAGTGTTATGTTGAAAATTATCATTTTAGTTATAAGTCAATGGTGAAGCCTATAAGTTTATTAATTTGCCACACACATCATGTTTAAGGTCAGCACATTTAAAAGGTATTCGGACGGCGGGTAAGGCGGTTGTGACTAAATGATAGCACTTCCTTGGTGAAAGCTTAATCGTGGTTGGATAGAGAAAGGCCAAATGACCCTGGTAACAATGGCCCTCATCTTACAATGATGCCAAAAGCCATCTAATGTAGACACATATACTCGTATATATAAACGGTAGCATAGAGGTGACATGTATGCGTTTTGTCTTCTTATTCCGAGTTAGTGAGTTGAAATAACGAGATGATTAAGTCGTTATTTCGACATACTAACTCGAAATAACGAGATAATTAAGTCGATATTCCCAGTTAGTTGACCAGTTCATTTTAACTAAACAAATAGTGTACCCGCGTGCGTACATTGCGTCACGCTGTACGTCACTCAGCCTGGTGAAGATTTCACATAAATCCGCTGAATAAAACAAACCATCCGATTGCTCAACTTACTCGTTATAACGACTTAACTTTCTCGTTATTTCGAGTTAGTAATATGAAATAACGACTTAATTATCTCGTTAATTCGAGTTAGTAAGTCGAAAAACAGATTTAATTATCTCGTTATTTCGACCTCCTTACTTGGAATAACGAGTGAAAAATCGCATACATGTCACCTCTGTGCCACCGTATATATAACATTATAATATGCAAATATCAATTTGAACATGGCTAGGTAAAGTATGTGGCGATAGTGGTGCAGTTGTAAAGCGTCAGCCTCTGGTACAGAGAGTCCCAGGTTCGATCCCGCTTAGTGGTGATGCAAAAATACCAGGATAACTTACAGATAGCCGCATGTGTCCGGGAAGCAGTAATGACTGGCTACTAGTAGGTAAAATGATTAAGCCGTTTTATAAATGAAAATTTTTGACTTCACATTAATCCTTACAGTGCTGGCACCGACTTTATGCTTATACAAACAGGTGAGATCCAAGCCAGCCGCCAAGTAAATCGGCGGCTGGCTTTTGACCTTATCCGTTTGCTACTCTTGGTTTCTTTCATCGCCAAAACTAAGCAGATATCTAAGGCTTTGGAAAGCAGACGACACCAACATGTATTTTTAGAAAATAACCTTGGTATTCTAAGTATTAAACCTAATAAGGAACACTTTAGTGTACATACTTTACAATATTGTACATACTGTTATTGCTTTCGATAAGGATCAAGCAAATTAACCCTTTCCCAAACAACAAATTTTCGACTGTCCAAAATTGAAAGAGTTTGCAAACGACATTTCAAAATGTGATGAAATTGAACAATATTCTTCAGAAGGAGCAAAAAACCTTGTGGGAAAAGCAAAAATTGCTCGTTACGTGCAATTTCTCTTTTCCCTCTATCTTTTCTAAAGTCGTCTGCAACAAAGTCGTAATGTCGTTATTGTTTGGGAAAGGACTAAGGTTATGAGAAATTCCCCACAGCAGGTGCGTTTAAATAATTACTTGTTAACATGGAGACATGCCTTAATTAAACTGCAATAAATCCGGTCTGACACCATTCAGACCGCACAAATCTTTTAAGAATTTTAATTTCCTTTTTGAGACGATGTTAAAGGTATTAACTCAGAAACGTGCGGTCTGGGAGTTGAATGCGTTAATATTCGATATTAGCAATCAATGTCACTGAACCAAAGACCATTTTTAATTTCTCTATTTCCAAGTCGCTGAAACCCCGTGATTTTGTTAGCGCTTCTTGGAAAAGCCGCTTTATCAAGTAACGCAGCCTCTTGCGTGCCTTATTAGCACCATGTGGCAAGAGTGGTTAAACGTTTCCGAAGACCCACGTAACGAGGGTTTCCAAAAATAACCTATTTTTTTCTAAGATTAGCTCTTTCTCTACGAATAAACCCGTAATACTCATTAACAAACAGTAACGACATTTATCAATTTTGTTGCAGACGACTCTGGTAAAACATTGTGGGAAAATGAGAAATTGCTCGTAACGAGCAATTTTTCCTTTTCCCACAATGCTTTCTGCCCAAATCAAAATATCATTTTCCAATTTCAACACGTTTTGAAATGTCGTCTGCAATCTCTTTCAATTTGGGGCAGTTGAAAATATGGCGTTTGGTAAAGGGTTAAACGGATTGCAATATCTGCAACACAAATTATCTTTATCTCTTCTGTACAGATATAAACAGGTATGGTAAGTTGTCAACGATCTAGTCATATGTTACTTTGAAAATCTGTGTTGTTGTTTTATTGGAAGAAGACAATTTATTTTAGAAAGATGGAATCCATATTTGTTTGATAGTCTTTCTAAAGTGAATCTGATAACTTAATTGTCGCGCTTCACATTCGACTTAAATCAAATGGACTTAACATGGATAGTTATGGACGCTTGAAGCATATCAAATTCATACTCGATGGTAGCTTTCTGGATCATAAACCATACTTGTGTCGATGTGTGGGCTTGTCCGGGCGCTTTCACCTTGCCGCAAACATGGATTGAATCTGTGACCTTCGATAACAGAGGCGAATTAAATTGGTGGATGGCCTGTGATCTAACCTGTTTGCTACTCTGAGTATTTTTCCTCAACATAATTAAGCTGTTATTTAAGCTTTTGGAAAGCAGACGACACAAAGATCTGTTTCTAGAAAAATCCCCAGCATTCTAAGGATAAAGAACGTACTGTATGTATTTATTAAAATAAGCACATAGACATGTACCACCACTAACACTGTATGTGAAGCGAAGTAATCAATGCACTGTAATGAAAGGGTAGGCGTATATTAACGTTTGACGATCAAATGAAACTGGTTTCTCATTGACTGGGTTCACATAAGTAGACTGTCACATGTTTGAATGAAAATAATTGGGCGGGATCGACTTGACAAGACATAATTTGGATCCAATTGAAGATTTCTTTATAACGTCATATACTAAAAAAGTTAAAAAACCTACTGCATACACACGAAATTGTCATTCTTAATGAACTGAAAGAAAGTACCCATCGATTAGAACATTTCTAGAATACTTTTCTACAAACTTAATTTGAGATTTCTCGGGAGAATCCGTTTGCAAATACCTTTTGTTCGGGTATCGTCGTTTGATAAAGATGAGTTGGTTTTTCATGGAATAGCAGATGTAACAATACGTGTTTCTGTAAAAAAATATATGGCCGTTCGGAAACACCCGAAAGGTCTCGCGACATTGGAGTAATCTCAAGCCAAGTTTGTTGAACAATAATGATATTGTTTAATAGGGTTATCAGAATGTAAATAAGAGTAAAACTTTCGGAACATTGCTCATGATAGAATACACGTAAAATGCAGTACATGTGTATCATTTTTAATCTAGCAATTGTTTCTTATAAACGATACAAATAATTGTGACGCAGTTTGTCCAATGTAGAACCTTTGTAAATAAACGGCAACGTTTAACCGTTTACCAAACGCCAAATTTTCGACTGCCCCAAATTAAAAAAGTTTGCAGACGACATTTTTAAATGTGATGACATTGAAAAATAATCTTTTGATAGGGTTGAAAACACTGTGGGAAAAGGAGAAATTGCTCATTTAGAGCAATTTCTCCTTCTTCCACAATGATTTCCAGAGCCGTCTGCAACAAACTAGTCAAATGTCGTTATTGTTTGGTAATGGGTTAAAGGTCAAAAGTCGGGAATAGGAAGTTGAATTAAATACAGCTTAAACTATTGAAATCTTTGAATCCATCAACATAGAAACAACATTGACGTCTAGCACACTCCCCAACCTTACTCTAAGTTAGCATGCCCTTATTACGGATTAACCCTTTATCAGGCGTAGTGGTAATGGGAGGAAACGAAGCCTACAAAGATATCTTACATGTCACTCATTCTAGAAATTCTGCACAAAGCAGTTACCAATTATATACATAATAACAGACTTGACATCTATGTAGGCTTTCCCAGAAACGAACTTCGTATTATTTGTTACAGTTATACGAAAATCTGTTCCATCTAAGCAAACCTCGTATGCATATATATTACCAAAATGTAACGTCCTAAATCTGCACTCAAGGACTATCTTAAGGTAGAATACCCATACTCCACCATTTTGAAACTCATTCTGTCGTCGGATTACTTCGGTCGTTCTCGGTTATTCACGTCTGGGGTCCGGCATTATTCTGTTCAATGCGAATTGTTCCGGTCCTGACGAGATATACCGAGAACGACCGAACTAATCCGAGGAAAGAATGAGATTCAAATTGGTGGATTATGGCAATTCTACCTAAACTAGCATGAAGGACAAAATAAAATTTTACCATTTTACCTGGTATTATAATGGAATTACACAAACTTTTTAAACAAAAAGCTTAATTTGCGGGAAGGACATTTGCGTTTTCTGTACTATTCCTTTCCCGTTTTGGAAAAAAACCACATTTATAATCGATCATTTAGACACTAGCCAACAACATTCTTTCGCGGCGTATCAAATGTGAAAATCATTTTAAGTTGACAAACAAAAATTAAATCATGTCAAAGAGCAACTCTTCTAGATGAGATATTCCTATATATCAATCCGATAAAGCTACCAATTACACTTGTCAGAGTTGTTTATTCCACACAATGGGAACAACGTTGTAAATTCTTTCCCAAACAATAACGACATTTGACGACTTTGTTGCAGACGACTTTAGGACACATTGTGGGAAAAGGAGAAATTGCTCGTAACGAGCAATTTTTCCTTTTCCCCGAGGTTTTCTGCTCTTTCTGAAGATTATTGTTCAATTTCATCACATTTTAAAATGTCGTCTGTAAACTCTTTCAATTTTGGACAGTCGAAAGTTTGTTGTTTGTGAAAGGGTTAAACCAAAGTAAGCATTGATGACAAAATCCGTTCAGGCGAATGGTGGCTCTTATTTTCTGTTTAATATGATCAATTATACCAGTTGGTCTAAAGAAAAACAAATTTTTGTCAAAATTCTTCAAAATGCATCTACGGTTACTTCATTAAATTGAGTGGTTACAGAACGGAAAACACGTGCATTGCACTTTGGAGCGTCTTAAAGATACTTGTTCACAGAAGAGAAAAGTTGAAGTCAAATTAAAATGGCGTTGAAATAAAACAGTTTTTATATCATTGTTTGATATACAATTTAAAGTAGCTGTCGAAAGCATTATTAACTCAGTAAGCGCCAATTTATCTACGTTTGCACAGTTCATATACGGTAAATCTCAAAAGCGTTGTCACGCTTTTGGATTGAAATACATGCTTATTTAATGTCAGAATTGAAAACAAATCAAAACTGTGACTTCCAAATACTTTTCTTCGGCGATTATCATATAACAGTATAGCTGTCGTGTAGTTTCAAAGAAACTAATTTTCAACTTCCAATTTTCCTCACATCTGTGAACAAGCACCTTTAACCCATTCTCATGCGAGGTATTGAGAGAAACGGCAGACGACAGCTCAATAGCGTCAAATGAAAAACGTTTTCTTTGTAGCATCCAAAAATAAATAATTGTGATAATTGTGATAAAATAACAGATTGCTGTTGATGAGCAATTTCTCTCTATATATAACTATTTTTAAGTTTCTGCATACGTAAATGTTGTCTTATTGCGCAGAAACACAGGGGGTTTAATCAATGGCTTCCTCCTAAATCCCCTATATATACTATACATATGTACGTATCTTATATAGTATACATAGAGGGATTTAGGAGGTATGCAGTTGTATAAGCCCCTATGCGCAGTACCACACAGGAATGATACAACTTATACATCATTGCCTTCTTAACAGTTCTCGCTGCGACTTGGTGCGTTTAAACAGTTTCATCGAAGCGACTTTCCACATCGAACCTTTGGCCAACCTATGACCATCGCCCGAGTTCGAGTCCTTCGCTTTACCACCGCCGACGGGTTTCAGCTGCCCAAGTGTATCCGCACCATCCGGCTCATCCCCCTCTCGCTCCTTCTCGATCTCATGAAGCACCTGCTGAAAGGTTTCGGAACCCCTCGGCAGTGATGGTTTGTGACCGTGTCCCACGGAGTAGTAAGGGAGGGGAGCGTGGCGCCCTGTAGGCTGGCCACCGGAAGATTCGCCCTCGATCCCGATCGTATCGTCGTCGAAGGGCTCGTCCGTTAATTTCATGATGTTGCTGAGATTTAGTCTTGTGTTCCTGTGTATAGAATGTAAGTATTCCCACTGCGAATGATTTGTGTTAAATCAAAACGATTTATTTGATTCATCGAAGCATGGCGCAACCATGTAAAGTCATTAAATGTCAAAACTTATTGATTGATTTCACCTGTCTTTAATCTCAAAACTGAGACCATCCACCTATTTAGAACTCTTTCATCAAATTTGCACAACGTCTTAGACGAGAAACGTCACTGTTATCGTATCTCATACGGCGAGAAAAAAGATATCACTTATGTTCATCCATACAATATTGCGCTTTCTAGAATGACTTCCCTGTTCCACAAACCTGATTTAGTCGATTTTGAATTCTCTTCCGCTGTATGAAAGTTTAAAGAGTGTAATATATATCATTTGCACAATTCCGTTACATGTATCATATATTACAAATACGCTCGCTTTGTCACAGCGGTTTTAGTAATTCAAACAATAATAAATCCATTTATTTGTACCGGATTAAAAACATAACACATTCACCAAATAATAAAGCGTTAAATCATCGGATGACACCTCCATGATCTCCTGTTTATAACGAGTGTTTATGTAGTTAATACCTGGCGCTCACTGGTTGCAACGACTTATTCAGTGTGCACTGTTGGTGGATAGCACGCATGCATTTGCAAATACGATACTTTTGTTATTAATGCTGCATGGAAATCGATCTTCTTAATGGCATTTATACCTGTTCACTGCGAATGAATGCTCTAAAAGTCCGTTTTCCTTCGTCCACTTAGTGTCTCTGAAACACAATAAATATATCGTAATTATACCTCAGGTGAAACTGTAATATAACCTGTTCTATTGAAAAATCAATTCACATAAAAGCTAGATGTTTGAAATCATTAAGCGCGTCAGGTAAGAAGGGATATAAGGTTTATATGGATCAGGGGTCATAACGATAAATTTGAGATTGATGATGATGATGATGATGATGATGATTGATGATGATGATGATGATGATGATGATGATGATGATGATGATGATGATGCTGCTGCTGCTGCTGCTGCTGCTGCTGCTGCTGCTGCTGCTGCTGCTGCTGCTGCTGCTGCTGCTGCTGCTGCTGCTGCTGCTGCTGCTGCTGCTGATGATGATGATGATGATGCTGCTGCTGCTGCTGCTGCTGCTGCTGCTGCTGCTGCTGCTGCTGCTGCTGCTGCTGCTGCTGCTGCTGCTGCTGCTGCTGATGATGATGATGATGATGAGGAGGAGGAGGAGGAGGAGGATGAAGGAGGAGGAGGAGGAGGAGGAGGAGGAGGAGGAGGAGGAGGAGGAGGAGGAGGAGGAGGAGGAGGAGGAGGAGGAGGAGGAGGAGGAGGAGGAGAGAGGAAGGAGGAGGAGGAGAAGAGAAGAAGGAGGAGGAGGAGGAGAGGAGGAGGAGGAGGAGGAGGAGGAGGAGGAGGAGGGGAGGAGGAGGAGGAGGAGGAGTTTCTACATACGTAAATGTTGTCTTATTGCGCAGAAACACAGGGGGTGTAATCAATGGCTTCCTCCTTAATCCCTTATATATACTATGCATATGTACGTACCTTATATAGTATACATCATGCTCATCTCCCTCTCGCTCCTTCTTGATCTCATGAAGCGCCTGATGAAAGGTTTCGGAACCCCTCGGCAGTGATGGTTTGTGACCGTGTCCCACGGAGTAGTAAGGAGGGGAGGGGAGGAGGAGGAGGAGGAGGAGGAGGAGGAGGAGGATGAGGATGAGGATGAGGAGGATGAGGATGAGGATGAGAATGAGGATGAGGATGAGAATGAGGATGAGGATGAGGATGAGGATGAGGTTGAGGATGAGGAGGAGGATGAGGAGGAGGAGGAGGAGGAGGAGGATGAGAGGAGGAGGAGGAGGAGGAGGAGGGAGGAGGAGAGGAGAGGAGGAGGAGGAGGAGGAGGAGGAGGAGGAGGAGGAGGAGGAGGAGGAGGAGGAGGAGGAGGAGGAGGAGGAGGAGGAGGAGGAGGAGGAGGAGGAGGAGGAGGAGGAGGAGGAGGAGGAGGAGGAGGAGGAGGAGGAGGAGGAGGAGGGAGGAGGAGGAGGAGGAGGAGGAGGAGGAGGAGGAGGAGGAGGAGGAGGAGGAGGAGGAGGGGAGGGGAGGGGAGGGGGGCAATTCTCTACGAGATACCGGTTTAGTTCAACTTTTACTGAAAGCGAACGAAATGTACCTAACCTCTCCACACGCTACGAGCAACTTTTTATGATTTTCTTTTACGGATCCGATCACAATTAATTCTTCACTTAACTATAATGTGAGAAAATGTAATAAAACGCCACAATGTCATACCCAACCTTTATATGTCATTTACCCTTGTATCCTATATCACTCATATTGAATTGAATTCTATGAAATAGTTTGTACGTGGAAAGAAAACTCGGTTACAAAATGATTGTTATAAATGATGGAATTTCTGTTTTGATTGAATAAAAGTATCAACCCATATAGTGCTGGAACGACTTCATGCTTATGCAAACATGTTCGATCCAGGCCAACCGCCAAGTAAATAAGCGACTGGCATGTGATCTAACCCGTTTGCTACTCTGAGTATCTTTCCACAAAGAAATAAGCAGATACTTAAGGTTTTGTAAAGCAGACGACACAGAAATCCATTTTTAGAATATTAACGAGTACTTTAAGGATAAAAAGGAGACTATGCTCGTGACACGCATGTTTTGTTTTGTCGATGTGTCCTTTTAAACATGTTTTCTATCTTAGGAGGTATTAAGCAAACACTCTATTTATTGCCTTCCGTTCTACAATATAAAAGAGTATTGAATTTCGACGCTTTTAAAAGTAAGTTTCTCAAACCAGTCCACATTCAACGTAATTTCTATACGGTTTTGACAAATCACCTTCAAAACCTAACCATTAATTGATTCGCCTATTTTTCAAGTTGTATTCAACAAATGGATCTTCGCAAACAAATCTGCAATAAAGTATCTTTTTGAATTCTCTCACATGGATACGAAATACAACTGATAAGTTTCCGACATCTTAAGGAACATAATCTAAGAAAGAAGTCATTGCTACCTCTACGCAAATTCTCCTTTTTTCCACGCAACACAACCAAAACGATATTATTTCTATTCGTTATAATTATCGTCTGCTTTTGCTTTCAATTTGGATTTTTTTTTTTTTCAAAATTCAATAAAAGATGAGTTATACAGGATTGATCGATATCAATTGTCCAATGGCGTTGGAAAAAGAGTGAATCGTTAAAGATAACAGTGTTTTAACCCTTTCCCAAATAATAACGACGTTTGACCACTTTGTTGCAGACGACTTTAGAAACTTTGAAGGGAAAGGAGAAAATGCTCGAAACGAGCAATTTCTCCTTTACCGACAATGTTTTCTGTCCTTTCAGAAGATTATTTTACAATTTCATCACATTGTAAAATGTCGTCTGCAAACTTTTTCAATTTGGGACAGTCGAAAATATGTTGTTTGGGCAAGGTTAAATGGCGTTGGAAAAACAGTGAATCGTTCATGATTACTATATTATCTCACCGCGTTTTAGGAGGGTGAAAATTAAAATATCTACGCATGGATCATCCGGATTAGGGGGCATATTGATGTTTATCCTGTCACTAGAGTTATTTTGGGACCGATAACTAGGTGCCGTATAACATTTGTGATATCCGGCACTAACCATATAACACATGCACGTGACGAATCAGGACGTCATAAGAACGCCATTACGTCGTGTTAACATCATTCTCTACTTATTTTTTTCCTTTTTTTCTCCTGTTTTATTTACATCTTGTTTGTTTGAAAGAATACATAAAGGTAACAGGATAAATAGAATAGATGGTTGGTGTCTTTGAAAAAGTTTTCGGGCTAGGCTTCGGATAATTATCCGTTTCGCCTTCGGCTCACCGGATAATATTCCTAAGCCTTGCCCGATAACATTTCCGATTCACGACACCAACCATCTATTCTCTCTTATCCTGTCACCAGTGCAATTAACGGACCGATACCAGGGTACCGTATAACATTTGTGATATACGGCACTAACCATATATCACACATTCACGTGTGAAATCATGACGTCATATGTACATCATTGCATATGACGTCATGTGTGCATCATTCTCTACTTTTCTTCTGTCTTTTGTCTTTTATTTTGTATTTTGTTTTCAGTTTGTTTGTTCATTATAATGCATGAAGGACACAGGATAAATAGAATAGATTGTTGGTGTCTTTGAATAGGAAATGTTATCGGGCTTGGCCTCGGATTATTATCCGTTTCGCCTTCGGCTCACCGGATAATATTCCTACGCCTTACCCGACAACATTTCAGATTCACGACACCAACCATCTATTCTCTATTAACACAGTTACAGCTTGGATCATCCTAGTTATATACCGCCTCTCCCCTTTGAATAAGTAGAACTCTTTGGATACATTTCGTACAACAGAGGTGGCGAAACCAAGTGTCCGTATTGCACAGGGTGGCCACTAACGTTCAAGTTGCTTTATACTGTTATATACGATTTAACCATTATACGGACATGTAAAGAATAAGAGTTGGCATTTACGGACAAGTTAATACAAGTCGCCACCCCTGCAGAATAATTATGTAGAAAACAATTCATACACGTAGGCAAATATGTTTGTTGTTTTGTATAATAACTTCATGTAAGTATGCACGTTATTCTGTTGGTGTATCAAATCGCGCAAGGATTATTTCAGGTCCATTGTAACGACCAATTCTTTAACGAGGGAGTGGGAATCATAACATTACTGCTCAAAGGAGGCGGTCAAGAGGGGCAGAGCCATCTCTATTCCGTAAATCAGTCGGTAAACTGTCTTTCTTGATAATCCAAATAAACCTTTACCTTTATTTGAAGGGTCTTGTGATGTCAAATAATGTACCCTAACCGTTACGCCACGGAGGTCCCTTAACATGTAAGAGAACACAGTAGCTTTCTTTTTCCAATGTGGAACAGTTCGTCGTTAGTAAGACATGTATACACGTTGACCACAGTGCTGGGTTTGTAATAAGCACACATAGTGCCCTGATTTAAAGGCACTTGTCCACAAATGTTATAAAGTTTGAAAGTTGAAAACTATTTTCTTTGAAACTGCTCAACAGCTGCTTTGTTATATGAAACGCACTGAAGTTTGTACATGGGAAACAAAAATAATGTTTTTAATTCTTTTTATGTGTGTATACAGCGAATTAACATGTATATAAATCCCAAAGTGTGACATCGCTTTTGAGATCTACCGCATGCCAACTTACGCAGTAAGATAAACTGACGTTTCCTGAATTAATTGTGCTTAAAAAGGTTCTTTTAATTGTATATCAAACAATGATATAAAAACTGTATTGTTTCAACGACATTTTATTTTGACTTTCAAATTTTCTCTTATGTGAACAGGTACCCTTAAATGTCAAATGAATGGTCAAAACTTGTACAATAAATCAACCAAGACTGCATGAAAGGCCACTTGTAGAATAAGGCAGAGAACAACGTCGTGAACGAACTGAATTCTAGAACTTTTATTTTACCGCCAGTTTCAAAAACATTTCAAATTCTCAAAAAAGGACTGGATTTCCTTGTTAAAGTAGAGTACCCAAAATCAGCCATTTTGAAACTCTTGCTTTCGTCGAATTACTTAGCTCGTTCTCGGTATACAACAAAAAGTGCCGGAACAATTCGCTTTACACCGAATAGTACAGGCCACGACAGGTGTATACCGAGAATGACCGAAATAATCCGGCAAAAGAATTAGTTTCAAATTGACGAATTAACGGTACTCTACCTTAATGAGAACATTCCAATTACCAAACACTATGTTTCTTTGGCATGATCTCCAGTGGGAATTAGTTTCATATCCCAAACGTGTGCTTATCAAAATCTTGACAACTGTTTCTTTCGTAAAGGAACAAGTTGAGATTGTTGCTAAATCGCAATGAATTCTGAAACACATTACATGATATGAAGTTGTGAATGAAAGGGACATTGCGAAAATAACTTAATATCACAATCCTCCCTTACGCTCGGGTTTGAATAAGGGTAGCGGTAGGCTTAGACAGTTTCCCTGCTTGCTGAAGGAATACTACCAATGGTATAACCTATTACCAAACAATAACGACATTTAACCACTTTATTGCAGACGATATTATTGCAAATATTGTGGGAAAAGGAGAAATTGCTCGCAACGTGCAATTTACCCTTGTCCCACAATTTTTTCTCCACTATCAGAAGATTATTTCCCAATTGCATCACATTTATAAATGTCGACTCCAAACTCTTTCAATTTGGGACAGTAAATAATTTGGCGTTTGTTAATGGGAAAACACAGCTTAATTACCTCATACCATATCATTACCAATTTAACTCGGGTTCTTCATTCATTCATAATGATGGAGCGTCATGTTTAACACGAAACATCGTTGAAGCGATATAAAACGCTAGTAACATATACGCATTAAAGACATTAATCATAAACTTACCAGGTGAATCGCGTATTTCATTAATAAACTTTTGTTAATCCCGTTAATACGACACCTTCCACTCCCGTGTATTGCATCATTCAGAATGAAACAATCACAACAATTCCTCTGCCCACGATGTTTTATTCACAAGACAAATTAAAGCCCTGCTTGGCTTGTGTAACAGTTAAATCATCCTCACAAATGGTCGCGTATTCAGAGTTGACATGCCGCAAATTACTTATGCAATAAACACATTGAATAGGTAGGCTACTAAACCCTTAAAATGCTGGGTAAGTTTCTAAAAGCAGATTTTTATGTCGTCTGCTTTCAACAACCTTAAATATCTGTTAAATTTTGTTGAGGAAAGATACTCGGAGTAGCAAACAATTTAGATCACAGGCCAACCACCAATTTGCTTGGCGATTGGCCTGGATCTAACATGTTTGCATAAGCATGAAGTCGGTTCCAGCACTATAAGGGTTAAATGAATTATTGATCACATTAAAACGGCTCGCACTGAAACGCTTTTATGCTTCGACCAATTGACAAAATACCTGTACAAATAGCTTTGTAAAAAAGAGTTGACATCACCGATCAGCCTGTGTATATTAACCCTTTTCCAAACGCCAAATTTTCGACTGTCACAAATTGAAAGAGTTTACAGACGACATTTCAAAATGTGATGAAATTGAAAAAAATATCTTCAGATATTGCAGAAAATATGGGAAACGAAGAAATTGCTTGTTAAGAGATTCAAAAATTTACTACATACAGTTGTATATCCAAAAAACAGAAATCCGGAAACCACTCATTTTTTGTTTAACGATACTTTTCTTTTAGAATATAATACTCTGTGTATTGTAAAAAGATGCTGCGGTAAATTTTCAAACTTACCAGGGGAATTATCCATAATAAAATGAATTGTATCTGTAATGCATATACCATTGAAGTTCGAAAGTTTAGTTTAAGCATTGAAAAAATAATATTAGATACAGTGCAAGCAAAAGGTTCGACACTCAGAGAATTATTCAAGCTTTCACTCAACCTATTTGCCTCAGGAATATCTAAGGTATTTGATTATCCACACACAAAACACACTGAAAAGAAAACTCCTTTTAAAATTTCATCATTAAACGTCCGCTCTTGAATCATTGAAAGTTTGATACCAATGGTCTATTGGGGGATAAAGATGCAGCGGTGGAAAAAACGTTGAGATTGTGGCGTACGAAAATGTGGGATTTGACCCCCGCCCCCCCCCCCTTTCGATTAAGAAATAGGAAATTATTAAATATAACTATAACATAAGTTCTTCAGAAATGTTCAGTATCAAGTATATTAAAGAGTGTCAGTTAGTTCTCAAGAAATTTCCAGTAGTTATTATATTATAAGGCACTAGTTCAACAGAAATATTCAGTATTTATCATATTGTGTAAAGTACTAGTTCTTTAGAAATATTCATTATCAAGTGTATTATAAAGTTACAGTTCTTCTGAAATATTCAGTATTAGGTTTATCATATACAGTGTAGTTCTAGTTGATCAGAAATATTCGATATTAAGTATATCCTATAGTTCCAGATCTTCAGAAATATTCGATATTAAGTATATCCTATAGTTCCAGATCTTCAGAAATATTCGATATTAAGTATATCCTATAGTTCCAGATCTTCAGAAATATTCGATATTAAGTATACCCTATAGTTCCAGATCTTCAGAAATATTCGATATTAAGTATATCCTATAGTTCCAGATCTTCAGAAATGTTCGATATTTAGTATATCATATACTGATAGTTCTTCAGAATTATTCAGTACACATTGCATTCTATAATGCTAGAATTATTCGATGAGACAGTTCTATTTGTTATACTTTGTAAGAATCGTCGAAGAAGTATAAAAGTAAAAATGGACGTACATCAACTTGTTTTATCTTTACATCGAAGATAATTTAAAAAATAGTTGTACATCCTCATAATCCGTCAGAGAATAAAAGCGTCGATTCACATGATTTCACACGAGTATAAAATGGGTATATGTTTTGTTTGAATATTCTTGGAGATACATCAACATATGCTTATATATTAAACCCTGAAACCGTATCAGATATTCTAGATCACCCTGTATATTGAACTTGTATCATATATTGTGTTCTTAATAGTTGAATGAACTGTTATGGCAAAATTATGTTTTGCTGATTTCGCCGAATAAACAACTGAACTTGAGTTTCGTACGGTCATATTAACACGTCTGGTCGGGGTGACACCTTACAAAGTTGCTCAGACTAATTTAAATTTTGTCTCACCGTGTTTATCAATCTTGAAATTTCATCAAAATAGGTTATAGGGTCAATAGTATATCATCTCTTATTTATGACTTTAAAACAGCACATAATGGCCTACTAAAATAATAAAGGTTATAAATTTTATGAACTAGCTTTTTATGGGGGTGGTGGTGACAGTATTAAACAAATTTGGTTCAGCCTGATTTCGAAATGTGGGGTTATGTGCTATGTCCCTGTTTAAAGGCGCTTTCTCACAGATGTGAGGAATTTGTGTGGTTAAGAACTGATTTCTTTTTTAAATTCTACAAGAACATTACTGTTAGATTATATAATACGCAATGAAGAATGATTATTGGAAGCGAAATTACATAGTTTTTAATTCTTAAAAGTATGTATACGATTAGTATAATATACGTTTCCTGAATCCACTATGCTTGCAGAAGCTATTTTAATTGTATTTCATACAACAGTATAAAAGACGTTTAGTTTCAAAGTCAATTTATTTTGACCTTCAAATTTCCTCATATTTGTCAACAAGGACCTTTAAGATGAAAGTATACAATTAATTTAAAAAAAATCGGATTCAGAACCTTATACAGTATAAATGTGCTGAGATGTTTAGATTTAAAAAAAAAAATGCAGAACAGAGCATCGATAGCTTAGTTGGTAGCTGTCCGACCTGAGCTACAAGAGTTTCAAGTTCAAGTCCCCGGCTTTGCCATCTTTCCGACGTTTAATGTGATCAACACGACTTCATGATTTCATAAAAAAAGTGCGTTAAGTTCAAATAAAAATTCCTGCTGATTTCAATATTCGGTCGTGCAGTATTGCATCTCCGAGACGCTTCCAATGAAGTGCCACATGACAATATTGTGCTTTCATTTAAGATAATATCCACGTTTATCAGTTTGTCTTACACAATTATTTCTCTTAAGTCGTTCAATAAAGACGGTACCCTGGATTCTCGGGACTTTAATGTAAGGGAAGAGGCGCGAAATCTCAACGAATAATTATCAGAAACCAGGCCGAAAAGGACATTAAAATGGGTTAAACATTTAAAGGGGTCTTTACGAGGTAACACGTTGTGGTAACCCTTTTCAAAACAACAAATTTTCGACTGTCCCGAACTGAAAGAGTTTGCAGACGACATTTCCAAATATGATGAAATTGGAAAATAATCTTCTGATAGGCCAGAAAACATAGTGGGAAAAGGAAAAATTACCCATCATAAGCAATTTCTCCTTTTCCCTCAAAGTTTTCTGCAACAAAGTGGTCAAATGTCGTTATTGTTTGGGAAAGGGTTAAGTGTTTACTTTCATCTATAGATGTGTGTCAATATTAGAAGCCGCGTGTCAAAAAGCTCCCCGGAGAACAATCGTGTAAAGATCCACCTCAGATCAGATTCTACAATCCTCACCATCTGATCTGGGACCACACATTCACAGAATTTACTCTGATGATTTTAGTATTTTAAATGTTATACAATTGGTGAACAACTGAAAAAGCATCCTATTCTTTGTTAGTAAAATCTGCATATTATAAAGAAACGATCTGCTTGGTACATATGAACTAGGTTGGAATGACCTTTTCGATTGACTTAAACTTATTATATTTCATTTATTTATCTCTTCTCTTAAAGTTTAGATAAAACTATCCTGTATCATGCGATATTCTAAAAGATGACCAATAATTCAATGGCGATCAACTATTTCACCGTGGAATGTTCTTTGGTAAGACACATTTCCTAGCTTAGTAGGCCTACTGGTAAGTTACCCAGGGAGCATGTGCAAAATTGCTCAAGAGTAAGCGCTTTACATTGACAAGTCGAAAAGGAAAAATATGTATAAAAAATAAAAGCGATCAGTTTCAACAATCTCATTAGAATTAAGCATGGTTAATTCAGGGAGACTGTATTTGTCTAAGTATGTGCAGTTTATATCCGAAAGGTTTGAAAAGCGATGTCACGCTTTTGGAATAAGAAACATGTTTAATTACTTTATACACACTATTAATAATTTCAAACGATATACTTTTGCTTCCAATGGCTATTTGTTTAGTGCACAACATTCAGTATAACTGTTGTGCAGTTTAACAAAAAAATTAACTTCAGAATTTTTCTTCTGCCTGTGAACAAGCATCTCTTAAAGAGTGGTTTCACATGTATTCTGCATCAGATGTGACAAAGTGAGGCATTGTGGACTACGTGATTAACACATTACTACCTAATGCCATAATTCTGCATCATGCATCAGACGACTTTCAATAGCATTTCCGCAAACGATGAAATTGCTTGTCACAAGCTATTTCTCCTTTTGCCACTATGCTTTATAGATGATATTTTCGCATTGCACAACAGCAGAACTGAAAGGTTAATCACATGTTTACAAAGTTTTTCTTAAATCGTATGCTTTAAGTAAAAAATGTCGTCTGCATGTGGTAACGAGTTAAACAAGATGAAAACCTGATTTGTTTCAATCATGACTCCTCTGGTATTTCCGTGACCTAAGAAATACACCTCGTATTTCGTGATAAGTGTAGGGTCACATGTTTTGTGTCAAATATCCCGGTTAATAAAACATTTTCTTTGAGTTTCAGTGTTAAGTAGTTTAATGTATATGGAAATGTTGAGCGTCATTTAAAGCCATTTTCTTTGGTCGGTTACTCATATGTAATGGTGAAATTATAAGTCGTGGCATATTTGTTTCCTTAAAGGCACATGAAAGAATATGAGTACATATAGGTTTATGAAAAACATTATGCAGTTCTTTTATTTTTTTTTTTATTTTTTTTTTTCATAAGTCATGAAAATAATTCATGACTGCTGTGAGACCCTATTCAATAAACTCCTTTAACATAAGTTATTTTGTGCTTGAAATATAGTTGTCTCCAATTCAAATCATGTTTATCAACAATATGTTTGTTTACAAATTTAAGATAACGAATTCTAATTGGACGGATCAAATATTTGCGTATCATGTGACCAGGTCAGAGGTGAAGGATCAGGCAACCTGTATTATCAAACTGGATTATTTCTCGTTGGCTTTCATGTTTAAGTAGTGTTGGTGGGTTTCTTTGGTGATAACTATTTGCATCTGACCAAAAGGTTACAAAATAGTATTGTTTGATAAAGCATTAGTCACCTCTCATGAGCCTTTAAATTATGAAATTAGAAAACTGTTAAGATATTGCATTTGACACATCGACAGTAGTATTGCAAGAAGCAGTAAGGCGGCTCCCATAGAATGTCAGGCGGCTCCCATAGAATGTCAGAGGTGTTTAAACCCATTACCAAACAATAACGACATTTAACGAGTCTGTTGCAGACGACTCTTGAAAATACTATTGGAGAAGGAGAAATGGCTCGTAAAGAGCTTTTTTCCTTTTCCCACAATGTAATTTGTCCTATCAGAGGATTATTTTCCAATTTCATCATATTTTGAAATGTCGTCTGCAAATTATTTCGGTTTGGGACATTCGAAAATTAGATCTGTTAAATGAATAAACCCGATGAGTTCAGGTTGATTTTGTTTCCTGCCAGTCTGTTAGTACGACACTTTCCGATCTTGAACGCTTTAAACGATCCCTGGTTTCATGAGACACATTTTCGCCCGTTTGTTGACCAAATAAGAAATCAATTAATTCAGAAAATTGAAAAACATTCTATTAACCCTTTTAGTGCTGGAACCGACTTCATGCTTATGCAATCATGTTAGATCTAAGCCAGCCGCCAAGTAAATTGGCGGCTGTCCTGTGATCTAACCTGTTTGCTACTCTGAGTGTCTTTCCTCAGCAAATTATGCAGATATTTAAGGTTTTGGAAAGCAGACGACACAAAGATCGATATTTAGAAAATTACCCAGCGAAATAAGGGTTTGATTTGGATGTTTATTTTTTCTCAAAACCTCATTTACCACGTGTCAAAAGTTCTTAAATTTAATTAAAACGCATTACGGCAACATGGCCTATTTGGTTTTCGTCAGTCTTTGCCTAGAGTGCGTTCCTTTCTAAACTAATTGAAATCTGTTCCTTTTTGAGCGCGCACTTAGGCGATATTAGTGCAGTGGCAGAGCTTTGGCCTCTTGTACCGAGGGTTCCGGTTTCGATCTCCGTGAGGTGAGATAATTTCAGGGACTAACCACGAATCTGTGCGAGTATCCAGGAAGCAGACATCGGAAGTGAATTGAATAAGCTTCAATCTTCCGTCACAATCGATATAAAGTTTAAACTAAGCGAGTACTTTTAAAGAGTGCGTGGCAGGTAAATTTGTTTTTGGCTACCTTAATGTGAACAGTCATCGAGAACTGAAGATTTCAGATTGACAGGCGTCCGTATTGAGCTATTGTTTGTTTTATAAACCACGAGTCTGTCTGCTTTTATGATAGTCGCTCAAAAAACGCCTTTATGTACATTGATAAGCAACTGACATCAGGATAGGTAAAGGACATTTATCTTTCCCCCTTTTTGTGTTCTCTGTGGACTCAGATCAGTGAGAAATACTACTTATACGAGTCAACACAAAAAATAAAGATAATGAACGAAATACTGCAGCCTTGTTGTTTATTGTTACCAATTGTCAAGGGGTTTGCACGATGTGTTCTATCCTATACAGGTATATCTGATCAAGCGTTTTCTTCATGGACTCAGATCAGTGTGTGAAAATCTGCATATACTGATCCAAGTCTACACAATTCAAGAAAAAGCACGAAATGCAGTGGCTTTGCTATTTATTGTTACCAACTTTCAAGGGGTTACCACGACACGTTTTTCGTTCTAAACGCTTGATCGAGCGTTTTCCTTATTGCTGTTTGTGGTAAATAATCAATATACTGATACCACACTATTTGTGAGCAAATAGTAACAGCAATATGAGTACAATAATTGACGTGATTGTATGAACTGTTGCTTAATCCTAAGAATGCTGGAAAACTTTCTAAAAAAATATTTCTGTGATGTCGGGTTTCTAAAACCTCAAATATCTGATTGATTTATTGAGGAAAGATACCTAGAGTATTAAACAGGTCAGATCACAGGCCAGCCAACAATTTACTAGGCGTCTGACCTGGATCTAAGTCGCTTCCAGCACTATAAGGGTTAAAGACGTGAACGCAAATACAACTCAAACAGAGGAATGATGATTTTCAATTTATCACGTCTTAAGAAAGAATACCCATCATCCGCCATTTGGAAGTTGATTCTTTCGTCAGTTTACTTCGGTCGTTCTCGTTATACCTCGGTCTGGGCCGGAACTATTTGCATTGAACGGAATAGTTCCGGACCCTGATCGAGGTTAACCGTGAACGATCCGACGACAGAATGAGTTTCAAAATGGCGGATTATGGATTTTCTACATTGACCTCGTTCATACAGGCACATGACCTGCAGACCATTTTAAAAACTACTTTTTTAAAACTAATCCAATGTTTTTAGTGATTTCTAAACTCACATGTATGAAGGAAAAAGCAATTATAGATAAGTGTTTATATTATGATTGATTTTAGATAAATATTGCGAGGAGTGTTAAAAAGTGTTTATAACGAATGAAAATATTTTTCTCTCGATCCATTTTTCAATCCGTACACAATAATAACATGTTGATTTAACCCTTATAGTGTTGGTACTGACTTTTGTTAATGCAAACAGGTTGGATCCAGGACAGTCGCAAAGTAAATTGGCGGCCGGCCTGTGATCTTACTTGTTGGCTACTCTGAGTATCTTTCCTAATAAAAAGTAAGCAGATGTTTGCGGTTTTGGATAGCAGACGACTCAAAAAATCTATTTTTAGAAAATTACACAGCATTCTAAGGGTTAAAGATTATTTCTTTTTATATCAAGATGTCTGAAGCCTAGAAATCTATGTGCGTAAAGACACGTTAACCAATAACCAGACAATAACGACATTTGACCAGTTCGTACCAGCCGACTATGGAAAACATTGTTGGAAAAGGTGAAATTGCTCGAAACGAGCAATTTCTACTTTTTCCACAGTGTTTTACTCCCTACCAGAAGCTTATTTTTCAAATTCATCACATTTTGATATGTCGTCTGCAAGCTCTTCCAATTTGGGGGCAGTCAAACATTTGACGTTCGGTAAAGGATTAAACAGAAGAGAGGGTGAGAGCGTTTGGCCAAAAGAAAGGCTTTTCATAGGGCAGAACCAAAACTCAGATGCATAATTAGCCATGTCTGATCTTGCCTTTACACTGTCAACACTTTTATTGTATATTTGTAATAAACAGGACTCACGTTTCACTGAATTGAACCCGGTTTTTCACACAACATTCCTTCTTCTACCTTCGCCAATTGTGGATCTTTTAAATTTGGTTTTAAAACGAAAAAGCCATAGCAGACGACCTTTCTAAAAAATTGAAAGTGTCATTTTACTTTTTAAATTGTGAAAAAATCCTCGTGACAAAATGAGAAATTGCCCATTGAAAGCAATTGTTTGGTTTGTATCATATTCATGTTCCTTCAATACTTCATTTTATTTGAGTTAAAACGAGAATATAGAAAATGAAGGTCTCCAAGATGAAGTATTTAATGAAAAATCGCAGTTTATTATCTTATTCAATCAGATATCGGACGCTTTATGTAATAGGATATGAAAGCAATGAAAGGTTTTCTTTCTTATTTGTGGCAGACCTCTTCAATAGGAAATTTAATTTCGCGGTTTCTTCGTAATCAACCCGTGCCGTTGGACCGTTTACCTCATTGATCCATTACCGAACACTTAAGACATTTGACCAGTTAATTGCAGACGACTTTGGAAAACGTTGTGGGGAAAAGGAGAAATTACTCCTCACTAGCAATTTCTCCTTTTCCCACAATGTTTTCTGCAATATCAGAGGATTATTTTCAATTTCATCACATTTTGAAATGTCGTCTGCAAACTCTTTCAAATTGGGACAGTCAAAAATCTGGTGTTTGGTAAAGGGTTAAGTGCTTCATATTAAAGTTACCATTTTACTTCTACTTCTACTTGATACGATGTTTTGTCATATTTGACAATTACACAACGTTGCGTTTAAGAACAAGATAAAACTACGAAGCGAACGTATAAGTGTAAGAAGAATAGCGGATAAGATAATCATGTCAATAGAAAAAGAAAAGAAAAGTAGAAAAGAGATCCGTGCTATCGCATCATCAGAGCAAGACCAATCCAGCTGGCATAACTCTTGCTCACCTAAAAGTGTTACAGAAATTCCATGAAAAATATTCACGTTTAGATGCGCTTGAAACGAATGGAATCTTGAAAGCCTCGTAGTTTGAAAATTATCTTTTTTGCCCAATTGCTGGTATGGTGAGTTATTATGTTATACGACAAGCGAGCGAGTCCATTGTTGAGCGGAAGTAGTTAGGTATAGGTAGTGTTTCAAGGTTTTAGTATAAACATACTTTATTGATATATTATTTAGGATCATGACAATATAACGCCTGTACTATTTCTTATCTATTTTCAAAGTGTTTTTTTTCCACAAATTTGGTGCCCATCCATTTAACTTCTTTGTCTTCATTCGAGTAACATCTAAAATAGCAAAGAGCGCTCGGATTAATGAGTGGCGATTGCCTTGTTAAGAAAAGCACATTGAACACATAAAAATACTGTCATTTATCCAATATAAACAACGTGAACATTCAAAACGGAGAATTTCTTGGGTTTTATTGGTTCCCAACGTTTCTCGGCTGACCTTGTTTTATCGATAATTGTAAACAAACCTTATAGTATTCACTCTTTTAAAAGCATCATATGAACATGTTACAGTCAAAATTCCTCTTAGAAAGGGAATTTAAGCACTTTTACGTTAGTTTCCAATTTATCTAGAACTTTCACGAGTTAAGTGCAAATGAATGTAAGTATGGCTTTAAGCTGATTAAGTCCCTCTCCTGGGTATATGTTCTAGACCATATAAAGGTAGGCTAGTTTTAAGTAATAAAAACAGGTGCCTAGTTTTGGACCAAACCATTCTGATGTGTTTTTGTTTACATGCAATACATTATAGCCGCTTTGAACTGTAGTTGTATATTCATTGATGCTAAAGACATTTAACCAATTACCAAATAATAACGACATTTAACTAGCTTTGTTGCAGATGACTTTGGAAAAACATTGTGGGAAAAGGAGAAATTGCTCTTAACGAGCAATTTCACCTTTTCCCACAAAATGTTTTGCCCTATCAAATGATTTTTTTTTATTTCATCATATTTTGATATGTTGTCTGTAAGATCTTTCAATTTGGGAAAGTCGAAAATTTGGCGTTTGGTAAAGGGTTAAGAAGGCCCTCTCCGTTACTGCGGAATATGATTTTACCGCTGTTTTACATGTATGACACGGCAGGCAGGCACCCAAAATATCTCACAACTGAAATGAGCCCCGTGTGTAAAATTTTTGTCCATTTGATTTACCATTTCCCAAACAACAAATTTTGGACTGTCCCAAATTGAAGAGTTTGCAGACGACATTTCAAAATGTGATGAAATTGAAAAATATTCTTCTAATAGAGCAGAAAACCTTGTGGGAAAAAGAAAAATTGCTCGTTACGAGGAATTTCTCCTTTATCCAAAATGTTTTCTAAAGTCGTCTGCAACAAAGTAGTCAAATGTCGTTATTGTTTGGGAAAGGATTAAACACCATACAGATCCTTTCTATACGTTTTTTTCTAACGTCATTGTGGGGGCTCAGGGCAGAAAGTTTCAAGGGAGTCAACTCTGGTTCCACGGTTACTCAATACCCTACGCAGTAACCTCCCTTGTCATACTGTACTCGTAGTGTAGCAAAGGGAAGTAATCATGGATGTAGTTGTGTGGTAACCCTGTCTGTAACTTTCGTTTTAAGAATTGTGTCTCATATTCTATCTCTTTGAGCTGTAAATATGTGAGCCAACAACCAGCTTACACTGTGAGTCAACAACTGGCAAAAGTTGTGGACCAACCAGCAGCCATGGAATCAAGAAAACGACCAGCACCATCATTCTATACAGTATTATCAGCTTCTGCAGCAAAGAGGGCTAGACAATGCCAACATCACATTACCAACATCGTATGACTTGAATGTCTTGCAGAGTTCCTGATGGTTGCAGAGTTTGTGATAAAGCTTTTTTTATTCCGTGTGTGGGTACTCAAATAAGAACAACACCAAAAAAGTAAAAAGAAAACACATCGAAGGTCTTGGTTTTACCAAATCTCTATAGCATAAGCCCAAAGAAAACTGTGTATGAAATCACAATTTGTGGTCTGAAAAAAAAACCCAAATCATTTCAATATACTTGATGTTTAAATGCTTTTAAAGAAATAATTTGGTGATTTCCATCACATAGAAATTTGCACCAACTTTCGCCCGACTTGTTCTAAAGTCATTCGAATTCTTTTTAGCCAACATGCAAACGCATTGTATTTCCCAAGAACAACACATTATGTTATACAGTCAAACTTGTGTTAAGAGGCCAGCCTATGGAACTGAGATAATTAGCTGTTTAAGACAGGTTTACTGTTAGCTGCTTAACACAAATTGATATACACTATAAATCCAACAATGGGACTTTCTGTCGTGGTTGTTCAAGGGAGGATGGCTGCTTCAAAGGATGGTTGCTTAACACAAGTTGGACTGTTATTAGCTATAAGGACTCAAACCACAGATGTCAAATTTCAAGTTCAGAAATCAAACCATTTTAAAACCTATAAAATAACTCACCACTCCTTTTTGTTGCGTGGAGTTATCTCTAATAAAATCTGACCTTTCGATTCAAACATGTTTAACCCTTTACCAAACACAAAATTTTCAACTATACGAAATTGTTAGTGTTTGCAGACGATATTTCAAAATGAGATGGAATTAAAAAACAATCTTCTGATAGGGCAGAAAACCCTGTGGGAAAAAGAGAAATTGCTCGTTAAGAGCAATTTCGCCTTTTCCCACAATGTTTTCCAGAGTCGTCTGCAACAAACTGGTCGAATGCCGTTATTGATTGGTAATGGGTTAAAGGGGCATGCTAACGGAAATTTATTCAATACATTTCCCCTGCTGTTGCCTTTAATCTAGACATGAAGCTGGAGACATTTTGGTATGACACTGATTAACCAATCCCATAAAAATGGCTAGGAATTTTTTGAAGGCAATGAACAAATTGAAGTGTCAGAAAATGAAATGTTTGAAAATGTAACACTTTGCTCTTTCAGGAGCGAATATGTAAAGTGCATAAAAGAAACAGCAGTTTTGTTTCGAAACCGCAGCGAATGCAATTATGGTAACAGATGAAATGGCAAAAAAAAATTCATTTCTCGCATGTGTTGATTGAGTTTATGTAACTAATCCTCGTAAAACATCATTAAAATAAAACTACTATTTGTCCATTAAGATCATTTATTACATATAAAACATGTTAATTGTATACTGTCCTTTATGGCCTGTCATAATGTTTTAATGTATACCATTACATTGAAAACCTTTTATTTAAGGGCTAGTGGGTGCGGTTAGTTACATGTACCATCCAGCTGGGGAGGGGGTATCATATATAATATTTCACGTCGGGCTAAAAAATAAAAATAATTAAAAACGTTGATTGCATGAAAGCATGAACAATCACATCATAAGAGCTTAACAAAATGTAAATCTGTGATTCTGTAATGGTTTATTATTTAGAAACGGTGATGGAATGGTTGTTGTCTTTACAGCAGCTATTCCGTCACCGTTTCTGAAGAGTAAACCATTGCAAAATCACTAATTAATATGTTGAAACCTTAAAGGCGTATATATGCGTTCTTCCTTCTGCAGGAACATTAAATAAAGCAGAATTACTGCTCGTTATGTATCATGGATGCAAAATTACAACAACCGTTTTCTCTTTGTAATACTACATGTACTTACAATAAAAACATATTTTTCTCCATATAAGAAAATGACAACATATATAACGCATGTAATAAGAAAACGACAATGAACAATCCACGAACTAATTGATTTCAGTCGGATCAAGACTCCAGGCAATTTCTGTGCATTTTTATTGCATGGATGGAACATAATGTCGAAGAAAACCTGCATCGTTTCATAATATGCGAGGTAGATAAACAATAGAAAATTACACTGCCATCTAGTTCAAACAAGTAGCAAACAGTTACATGATTTCATCACAACGATCTTTGAAATTATTGAGAGGGAAACAGGGGTAATTTTTGCTATGAGTTTTGCATCTTTTACTCATTAAAATCTCAAAATACCCATTGTTTCATTTCCTATGCATCCTTCAGGACCAATTGAATGAAAGAAAACACAAACTCGTGTCAATGGCTTGAATCACTTATACTCTCATGCTTTTAATCACCTACCTATTTGGAGAGGTTCTTTTTCCTTATATGGGACAAAAAAGAAGAACAAGTTTATTTTACGAAGTGGTCAGAGAAGTTTGAATCATTGAGTAAGTTTTGTCCACATGAAGTTTGAAAAAAAATGGACCCATTGTTTTCCAAAAATACTCATTGTTTCAAATCAGATGCACCCCCAAAACCCATTGTTCTGATTTTAAGAAATATCCCTGAGGAAAAATAATTCATTCATGTATGTAATTTCTCAATTCTGTCACAAATAGTGTTACATTGAAACAACCCTCACATTCCTTTGTCATTCGCAAGTTTGCTAGTGCAATTGAAAGCATTTTCATTTTTTATGAATGTTTTGTAAACTCCTCCATCTTTGTGCGATCAAAAACATTTTATTTAGTCAACAACTCAACAATCGCTCTCAACCAACACTCTCACCAAAGTTCCAGCCATCGACCATCAAGACCTATTCACTTTATTTCTCGAAGACGCCATTAAAACAGTTTTATAAAAGTTGGTTCTCATCTGCAGTCTATGGCGGGCAGCAAGCCACATGGCCGTCTCTCGTTTTTTCCCGTTCGATTTCGAGTTTGTCCGAGATCTGGGTGAACTTAATGTATCCGTGCTTTCCTCGTCCGATTCTGATCCGAGTCGTTCACGGTTGATCTCTGTCATCACTTCTTGAAAAACGTTCGAGCCCTTTGGCAATTCGGAGAGTTTGTCGAAATGCATGACTTTCTCCATCTCAAGAGATCGTTGATAAATCGTAACAGCTACTGTCGATAAGTTGACGTTGGTTACTTATATGGTATGTCCGGATATATTTGCGGCTGCGTATAGCGTTGTTTGGTGATGTATGTCACTAATTCTCTACGTGAGAATAACACCAGTTTTGAAACGTTTTACTAGAAGTACGTCAGTGTTATTTTCCGCTTGCTTTATGAGGAACCTATTTGTAACTACTTACTGTCTATTTTTCTAATGTATTAAACGATGAGTTTGATTATGTATTCAAAAAGGCGAAGTCTTCTTTTACTTTTTCCCCAAAACACCGTTATCTGTAGTTATTGGTTGTACTTCTTCTACAACATTTCTTTCAGTGATGCAGCATAGTTTCATGCGTTCCTCATACGACGAGTTTCGCTTTTCTAGTGAATAAGATTGAACATGCTTGTTAAGCGGTCAATTCAAAATTATTCCAACAGCTTTTCTTGTCTTTTAGTGAACCGTAAATCCTTCCAAATTTCAATTGTATCCAACATGCAATAAGTCCATACACGAAGAAGTTTTATTTTTCAAATGTATACAAGTTCGTAATTTCAATGAGTTAATCCAAATGCTGATTCTTTCTTCGTCTTTTCGAGAGTCTAGTTCACACCGCCTTCAAAAATAACTTTTTTTACCCTGTATCAATACTATTTTGCAAAATGGTTATTTTCTTCTTTAAATCAAGTTAGCTACCAACTCGCCTTTCGATAAAAGTATGTCAATCGAGAATGAAAACTTCATATATGTCTACGTTCATCTCACAAGAATCACTGAGTCGATCTGAAAGTCACCTTTTAAGTATGTACTCTTCGAGCATAACATGTTTTTCACCCCTGTAGTATTTGGCCTTGGCTAATGGACAGTAGGCGACGATTTTACGTCAGCCTTTGGAGTGACGCTATGAAATACATGCCCCCTTTTCCTCTTGAAACCCTTTTACGTTCATTGAAAGTTGCCGCAGACGGTATTTCAGACATTGATTGTTTAAACTAATTTTATTTTACATTGATTGTGAAACAAGTTCTTAAAACTACGGTTAATCACTCCCGAGACATTGATGATGTTGGTAAGAATACATTATGATAAATTGTCTTTTAAAAGTGAATCAAATAAGGGTTAAAACAAATGGTTTGCACTTGATTCGTAAAATTCATTTTTTCCAAAATGCTTTTCAAACGATCGCCTGCAAAACACATAATTGGTATCATTATTTTCCAAACGACATTTTTAATGGTTTGCAATAAAAGGCGGCAGACGTCTTTTGGAACTGTGACAAACATTGAAAACGGGTCTTTGTTGAGTTAAATATGTGTTATTTTGTTTTAATCTTTTTGTGTTAACTGCTTTCAAAACCTTAAATATCTGCTAAACGTTGGTGAGGGAGGATAAACAGAGTATCAAACAGGTTAGATCACAGGCCAGTCGCCAATTTGTTTGGCGACTGGCCTGGATCTAACCTGTTTGCATAAGTATGAAGTCGGTTTTGGCACTATAAGAGTTAAACGGAACAATTTACGAGCAATCATAATTATTGCTCCTGTATTTCCAAAAGGTCACCTTTTGGGACACCCGTAAATCCCAGGGGACCGTTTTTGGCCAAGGGTTTGGTCAGAGTACCTGTTTGTTTGGGAAGCCCCACTGGAGCGTTCATAATTATAAGCAAACACCTTCTCGAAGACAAACACTTTGAAGTCGGATAGCCTGGGTCGGGTTAGCTTTTATACAAACAAATCCAGACCTTTGTCTGTCCGGTATATACTGGTCATAATCCGGATGGCTTGGCGTACCGATTCTATTTTGTAAACAGTGCGGGCTTATAAAAGTAAATTCTTTTTTAATACTATCCAATCTGATTTGTTGAGTGTTTGCCTTTGTATGTGTTAGTATTTTAACGCATCTGTTTCGGAATTAGAAGATACTATCGTGCAAACAAAGAGAAATTGCTCATTTCACATGATGGTTTTGAGCCAATTTAACAAAGAGACTTTTTAGATTATTATCTTGAACTTTTATAATCTATCGTCTGCATTTTTTTCTCGTTTTGAACAATCGAACAAATTCCATTTGAGGGTCTGTGTCAATAACCCAATCGTAAAATGGTATTTTTAAAGAAAAATGAAAACGTTCGTCTGAGTGAAATGACCCTTAATACAGCTTTCGTTGACTAATTAGACAGCTTCTATTCAAACACATTTCTTCTCAAAAAGCATTCGAGATAGCCTTTCGTTAGATGTTTGTCTTATCTTGGTTAAATCCTCGACTCATTAAACGATCATAAATTAGCGTCCCAAAAGGTCTGGAGCAAGTTATTTGAAGCTAACCACATTTCGTACGTCAGTCGGTATATTATCGTCAAAGAAATCCAACACGGCATTCCGCAAGTCAATTAAGAAACTGTATCTCATTAAAAGTAAAACAAATCGCCGTTATTGGGATTCGAACCTGCTTGGTTGTATCCTAAGAGGGATTATGCGTGACATTTTCGAAAACAAAATGATCTTTTATGATCCATCATTTACAAAGGAAAGAATAGCAACCAGAGTTAACCCTTTACCAAACGCCAAATTTTCAACAGTCCCAGATTGAAAGAGTTTGAAGACGAAATTCCAAAATATGGGGAATCTGGACGATAATCGTCTGATAGGGTAGAACATGCTGTGGGAAAAGGAGAAATTGCTCGTCACGAGCAATTTCTTCCTTTGCCACAGTGTTTTCCAGAGTCGTCGCAAAAAGTGGTAAAATGTCGTTATTGTTTGGTAATGGGTTAGTAGATAAGCAAGTGCATAATCAAAGGCGTAGGAGGGTTTTCAATATTGGGGGAACAACTTCAGATGAGGACCGGTCAAAGAATAAATGTTCCCAAACATTTGTCATGACTATTCATGCATCTACAAATTCAATATCATTTAATGAATTAAAAGAAGACGTATGAAAATGTGTATCTTAATACAAGTAAAAAAAAAAAGGGAAAAAAGAGAAAAGGATAGGCCAGGTCTTGAACTCACACGGAAATTAAATGGATGAAATGGACTGGTGAGGACTGCTATCAGACTGTCACAACCATGGGTTCAACCATCATCTCCAATTGAGAATTATTCTATTTTAAAGCTTTAGCTTTCAATTAAATACACTATATTGGGTCTAACTGCTGATAGGACACGTTTTACATCACTGTTTTTGTCAATCGAAACTACTCGGTTATTTTCGTGAGCTGAGTTTTCATTGAATAAACCCGATGTGTTCAGATTGCCATTTGAGATGATGGTGTCAAAATTGTTTTGGTTTTTGTTCGTAACTAAAGGCGAATTGGTATTAGATGAAGCACAAAAAATACACTCATTTATATTCATTCTGCTGTAAATTTAAATCCTTTATTCTTTTTTCTTTTCAAATATCTTCATTTTCCATTGTGCATATTGGAGGGGAGTATACTCTGGCCCCCGCGGTCTGTATATTTAGGGGGCGCCCTCCTGATCCCCCACGGCTCCTACGCCTATGATAATTGATATGTCCTGCAAGAAGCCATCGGATATATCAAGTGCAGGTAAATATTATAACACCCGCTTTGGAGTCAAGTTCGGTATTTGTTCAAGATTTTTCAAAGTTAAAACAAACACTTTTATTTCCAAATTATATATTTACATGTCGTATCAAAGGTGTTTATTTGGAGAAAGGTTTAACTCTCCTTCCTAAAAGTCAGTTACGACAGTCCCATTTAAATGGCACGTGGTCAAACAACCATTCAATGGTGTGGAAACAAATGGTGAAAGAACCGTGAAAAGAAGAAAAACATAACACTCATACATACGTCATCAAATTAATAACCACCCTTCATGATTAACTCATTCACGCCAAGTCAATCAAAATCGTACTTTAAGTGGTGCTTTTGTAAGACGAGTTACGACTCAAAGCAGTGCGTAGGGTGACATTGGTGAAGTGTTAAAGCATCGGTCACCTGTGCTGAGGGTCCCGGGTTCGATCTCCGTTAGGCGAGGTCTAAATAACAGGGACTAACCCACAATTCGGCGCAAGTACTGGATTAGTATTCAGGAAACAGCCATCGAGAGTGAAGTTGATAAGCTT